>JBBPBR010000728.1:0-57051 GCA_037974775.1 Cicer pinnatifidum
ATCCAATGACACAAACACACCAATTGGATGCACAAGATTGGTTAAAAACCCTAACTGGACAAGAATAAGCCTAGGGAGGATGAAAATGACTTAAATCTTAATCCAATGACACAAATGAACTTATTGGATGCACAAGATTGCTTAAAACCCTAATTGGATAAGAATAAGCCTTGGGAGGACGAAAATGACCTAAATATTCATCAATTGACACAAACACACCTATTGGATGCACAAGATTGGCTTAAAACCCTAATTGGACAAGAATAAGACTAGGGAGGACGAAAATGACCTAAATGTTCATCCAATGACACAAACACACCTATTGGATGCACAAGATTGGTTAAAAACCCTAATTGGACAACAATAAGCCTAGGGAGGATGAAAATGACCTAAATGTTCATCTAATGACACAAACGTAGTCTTATTCTTAATTGGTTAGAAACCCTAATTGGACAAGAATAAGCCTAGGGAGGACGAAAATGACCTAAATGTTCATCCAATGACACAAACACACCTATTGGATGCACAAGATTGGTTAAAAACCATAATTGGACAAGAATAAGACTAGGGAGGACGAAAATGACCTAAATGTTCATCCAATAACACAAATGAACTTATTGGATGCACAAGATTGCTTAAAAACCCTAATTGGACAAGAATATGCCTAGGGAGGACGAAAATGACCTAAATGTTCATCCAATGACACAAATGAGCTTATTGGATGCACAAGATTGGTTAGAAACCCTAATCGGACAAGAATAATTCTAGGGAGGACGAAAATGACCTAAATTTTCATCCAATGACACAAATGAACTTATTGGATGCACAAGATTGGTTAAAAATCCTAATTGGACAAGAATAAGCCTAGGGAGGACAAATATGACCTAAATGTTCATCCAAAGACACAAACACACCTATTGGATGCACAAGATTGGTTAAAAACCCTAATTGGACAAGAATAAGCCTAGGAAGGACGAAAATGACCTAAATGTTCATCCAATGACACAAATGAACTTATTGGATGCACAAGATTGGTTAAAAATCCTAATTGGACAAGAATAAGCCTAGGGAGGACGAAAATGACCTAAATGTTCATCCAATGACACAAACACACCTATTGGATGCACAAGATTGGTTAAATACCCTAATTGGACAAGAATAAGCCTAGGGAGGACGAAAATGACCTAAATGTTCATCCAATGACACAAATGAACTTATTGGATGCACAAGATTGCTTAAAAACCCTAATTGGACAAGAATAAGCCTAGGGAGGATAAGAATGACCTAAATGTTCATCCAATGACACAAACACACCTATTGGATGCACAAGAATGCTTAGAAACCCTAATTGGACAAGAATAAGCCTAGGGAGGACGAAAATGACCTAAATGTTCATCCAATGATACAAACACACCTATTGGATGCACAAGATTGGTTAAAAACCCTAATTGGACAAGAATAAGCCTAGGGTGGAAGAAAATGACCTAAATGTTCATCCAATGACACAAATGAACTTATTGGATGCACAAGATTGATTAGAAACCCTAATTGGACAAGAATAAGCCTAGGGAGGACGAAAATGACCTAAATGTTCATCCAATGACACAAATGAACTTATTGGATGCACAAGATTGCTTAAAAACCCTAATTAGACAAGAATAAGCCTAGGTAGGACGAAAATAACCTAAATGTTCATCCAATGACACAAATACACCTATTGGATGCACAAGATTCGTTAGAAACCCTAATTGGACAAGAATAAGCCTAGGGAGGACGAAAATGACCTAAATGTTCATCCAATGACACAAACACACCTATTGGATGCACAAGATTGGTTAAAAACCCTAATTGGACAAGAATAAGCCTAGGGAGGACGAAAATGACCTAAATGTTCATCCAATAACACAAATGAACTTATTGGATGCACAAGATTGCTTAAAAACCCTAATTAGACAAGAATAAGCCTAGGGAGGACGAAAATGACCTAAATGTTCATCCAATGACACAAACACACCTATTCGATGCACAAGATTGGTTAAAAACCCTAATTGGACAAGAATAAGCCTTGGGAGGACGAAAATGACCTAAATGTTCATCTAATGACACAAATGAACTTATTGGATGCACAAGATTGGTTAAAAACCCTAATTGGACAAGAATAAGCCTAGGGTGGACGAAAATGACCTAAATGTTTATCCAATGACACAAATGAACTTATTGGATGCACAAGATTGGTTAAAAACCCTAATTGGACAAGAATAAGCCTAGGGAGGACGAAAATGACTTAAATGTTCATCCAGTGACACACTTGAACTTATTGGATGCACAAGATTGCTTAAAAACCCTAATTGGACAAGAATAAGCCTAGGGAGGACGAAAATGACCTAAATGTTCATCCAATGACACAAATACACCTATTGGATGCACAGGATTGGTTAGAAACCCTAATTGGACAAGAATAAGCCTAGGGAGGACGAAAATGACCTAAATGTTCATCCAATGACACAAACACACCTATTGGATGCACAAGATTGGTTAAAAACCCTAATTGGACAAGAATAAGCCTAGGGAGGACGAAAATGACCTAAATGTTTATCCAATGACACAAATGAACTTATTGGATGCACAAGATTGGTTAAAAACCCTAATTGGATAAGCATAAGCCAAGGGAGGACGAAAATGACCTAAATGTTCATCCAATGACACAAACACACCTATTGGATGCACAAGATTGGTTAAAAACCCTAATTGGACAAGAATAAGCCTAGGGAGGACGAAAATGACCTAAATGTTCATCCAATGACACAAATACACCTATTGGATGCACAAGATTGGTTAGAAACCCTAATTGGACAAGAATAAGCCTAGGGAGGACGAAAATGACCTAAATGTTCATCCAATGACACAAACACACCTATTGGATGCACAAGATTGGTTAAAAACCCTAATTGGACAAGAATAAGCCAAGGGTGGAAGGAAAATGACCTAAATGTTTATCCAATGACACAAATGAACTTATTGGATGCACAAGATTGGTTAAAAACCCTAATTGGAGGAGAATAAGCCTAGGGAGGACGAAAATGACCTAAATGTTCATCCAATGACACAAACACACCTATTGGATGCACAAGATTGGTTAAAAACCCTAATTGGACAAGAATAAGCCTAGGGAGGACGAAAATGACCTAAATGTTAATCCAATGACACAAGTGAACTTATTGGATGCACCACATTGGTTAAAAACCCTAATTAGACAAGAATAAGCCTAGGGAGGACGAAAATGACCTAAATGTTCATGCAATGACACAAAAACACCTATTGGATGCACAAGATTGTTTAGAAACCCTAATTGGACAAGAATAAGCCTATGGAGGACAAAAATGACCTAAATGTTCATCCAATGACACAATTGAACTTATTGGATGCACAAGATTGGTTAAAAACCCTAATTGGACAACAATAAGCCTAGGGAGGACGAAAATGACCTAAATGTTCATCCAATGACACAAACACACCTATTGAATGCACAAGATTGTTTAGAAACCCTAATTGGACAAGAATAAGCTTAGGGAGGACGAAAATGACCTAAATGTTCATCAAATGACTAAACACACCTATTGGATGCACAAGATTGGTTAAAAACCCTAATTGGACAAGAATAATCCTAGGGAGGACGAAAATGACCTAAATGTTCATCCAATGACACAAATGAACATATTGGATGCACAAGATTGGTTAAAAACCCTAATTGGACAAGAATAAGCCTAGGGAGGACGAAAATGACCTAAATGTTCATCAAATGACTAAACACACCTATTGGATGCACAAGATTGGTTAGAAACCCTAATTGAACAAGAATAAGCCTAGGGAGGACGAAAATGACCTAAATGTTCATCCAATGACACAAACACACCTATTGGATGCACAAGATTGGTTAAAAACCCTAATTGGACAAGAATAAGCCTAGGGAGGACGAAAATGACCTAAATGTTCATCCAATGACACAAACACACCTATTGGATGCACAAGATTGGTTAAAAACCCTAATTGGACAAGAATAAGCCTAGGGAGGACGAAAATGACGTAAATGTTCATCCAATGACACAAATGAACTTATTGGATGCACAAGATTGCTTAAAAACCCTAATTGGACAAGAATAAGCCTAGGGAGGACGAAAATTACCTAAATGTTCATCCAATGACACAAATACACCTATTGGATGCAAAAGATTGGTTAGAAACCCTAATTTTACAAGAATAAGCCTAGGGAGGACGAAAATGACCTAAATGTTCATCCAATTACACAAACACACCTATTGGATGCACAAGATTGGTTAAAAACCCTAATTGGACAAGAATAAGCCTAGGGAGGACGAAAATGACCTAAATGTTCATCCAATGACACAAATGAACTTATTGGATGCACAAGATTGGTTAAAATCCCTAATTGGACAAGAATAAGACTAGGGAGGACGAAAATGACCTAAATGTTCATCCAATGACGCAAATGAACTTATTGGATGCACAAGATTGGTTGAAAACCCTAATTGGACAAGAATAAGCCTAGGGAGGACGAAAATGACCTAAATGTTCATCCAATGACACAAATGAACTTATTGGATGCACAAGATTGGTTAAAAACCCTAATTGGACAAGAATAAGCCTAGGGAGGACAAATATGACCTAAATGTTCATCCAAAGACACAAACACACCTATTGGATGCACAAGATTGGTTAAAAACCCTAATTGGACAAGAATAAGCCTAGGGAGGACGAAAATGACCTAAATGTTCATCCAATGACACAAATGAACTTATTGGATGCACAAGATTGCTTAAAAACCCTAATTGGACAAGAATAAGCTTAGGGATGACGAAAATGACCTAAATGTTCATCCAATGACACAAACACACCTATTGGTTGCACAAGATTGGTTAGAAACCCTAATTGGACAAGAATAAGCCTAGGGAGGACGAAAATGACCTAAATGTTCATCCAATGACACAAACACACCTATTGGATGCACAAGATTGGTTAAAAACCCTAATTGGCCAAGAATAAGCCTAGGGAGGACGAAAATGACCTAAATGTTCATCCAATGACACAAACACACCTATTGGATGCACAAGATTGGTTAAAAACCCTAATTGGACAAGAATAAGCCTAGGGAGGACGAAAATGACGTAAATGTTCATCCAATGACACAAACACACCTATTGGATGCACAAGATTGGTTAAAAACCCTAATTGGACAAGAATAAGCCTAGGAGGACGAAAATGACGTAAATGTTCATCCAATGACACAAATGAACTTATTGGATGCACAAGATTGCATAAAAACCCTAATTGGACAAGAATAAGCCTAGGGAGGACGAAAATGACCTAAATGTTCATCCAATGACACAAATACACCTATTGGATGCAAAAGATTGGTTAGAAACCCTAATTTGACAAGAATAAGCCTAGGGAGGACGAAAATGACCTAAATGTTCATCCAATGACACAAACACACCTATTGGATGCACAAGATTGGTTAAAAACCCTAATTGGACAAGAATAAGCCTAGGGAGGACGAAAATGACCTAAATGTTCATCCAATGACACAAATACACCTATGGGATGCACAAGATTGGTTAGAAACCCTAATTGGACAAGAATAAGCCTAGGGAGGACGAAAATGACCTAAATGTTCATCCAATGACACAAACACACCTATTGGATGCACAAGATTGGTTAAAAACCCTAATTGGACAAGAATAAGCCTAGGGAGGACGAAAATGACCTAAATGTTCATCCAATGACACAAATGAACTTATTGGATGCACAAGATTGCTTAGAAACCGTAATTGGACAAGAATAAGCCTAGGGAGGACGAAAATGACCAAAATGTTCATCCAATGACACAAATGAACTTATTGGATGCACAAGATTGCTTATAAACCCTAATTGGACAAGAATAAGCCTAGGGAGGACGAAAATGACCTAAATGTTCATCCAATGACACAAATGAACTTATTGGATGCACAAGATTGCTTAAAAACCCTAATTGGACAAGAATAAGCCTAGGGAGGACGAAAATAACCTAAATGTTCATCCAATGACACAAATACACCTATTGGATGCAAAAGATTGGTCAGAAACCCTAAATTGACAAGAATAAGCCTAGGGAGGACGAAAATGACCTAAATGTTCATCCAATGACACAAACACACCTATTGGATGCACAAGATTGGTTAAAAACCCTAATTGGACAACAATAAGCCTTGGGAGGACGAAAATGACCTAAATGTTTATCCAATGACACAAAAGAACTTATTGGATGCACAAGATTGGTTAAAAACCCTAATTGGACAAGAATAAGCATAGGGTGGACGAAAATGACCTAAATGTTTATCCAATGACACAAATGAACTTATTGGATGCACAAGATTGGTTAAAAACCCTAATTGGACAAGAATAAGCCTAGGGAGGACGAAAATGACCTAAATGTTCATCCAATGACACAAACACACCTATTGGACGCACAAGATTGTTTAGAAACCTTAATTGGACAAGAATAAGCCTTGGGAGGACGAAAATGACCTAAATGTTCATCCAATGACACAAATGAACATATTGGATGCACAAGATTGGTTAAAAACCCTAATTGGACAAGAATAAGCCTAGGGAGGACGAAAATGACCTAAATGTTCATCAAATGACTAAACACACCTATTGGATGCACAAGATTGGTTAGAAACCCTAATTGGACAAGAATAAGCCTAGGGAGGACGAAAATGACCTAAATGTTAATCCAATGACACAAATGAACTTATTGGATGCACAAGATTGGTTAAAAACCCTAATTGGACAAGAATAAGCCTAGGGAGGACGAAAATGACCTAAATGTTCATCCAATGACACAAACACACATATTGGATACACAAGATTGTTTAGAAACCCTAATTGGACAAGAATAAGCCTAGGGAGGACGAAAATGACCTAAATGTTCATCCAATGACACAAACACACCTATTGGATGCACAAGATTGGTTAAAAACCCTAATTGGACAAGAATAAGCCTAGGGAGGACGAAAATGACCTAAATGTTCATCCAATGACACAAACACACCTATTGGATGCACAAGATTGGTTAAAAACCCTAATTGGACAAGAATAAGCCTAGGGAGGACGAAAATGACCTAAAAGTTCATCCACTGACACAAACACACCTATTGGATGCAAAAGATTGGTTAGAAACCCTAATTGGACAAGAATAAGCCTAGGGAGGACGAAAATGACATTAATGTTCATCCAATGACACAAATGAACTTATTGGATGCACAAGATTAGTTAAAAACCCTAATTGGACAAGAATAAGCCTAGGGTGGACGAAAATGACCTAAATGTTCATCCAATGACACAAATGAACTTATTGGATGCACAAGATTGGTTAAAAACCCTAATTGGACAAGAATAAGCCTAGGGAGGACGAAAATGACCTAAATGTTCATCCAATGACACAAACACACCTATTGGATGCACAAGATTGGTTAAAAACCCTAATTGGACAAGAATAAGCCTAGGGAGGACGAAAATGACCTAAATGTTCATCCAATGACACAGACACACCTATTGGATGCTCAAGATTGGTTAAAAACCCTAATTGGACAAGAATAAGCCTCGGGAGGACGAAAATGACCTAAATGTTCATCCAATGACACAAACACACCTATTGGATGCAAAAGATTGGTTAGAAACCCTAATTGGACAAGAATAAGCCTAGGGAGGACGAAAATGACCTAAATGTTCATCCAATGACACAAATGAACTTATTGGATGCACATGATTGCTTAAAACCCTAATTGGATAAGAAGAAGCCTTGGGAGGACGAAAATGACCTAAATGTTCATCAAATGACACAAACACACCTATTGGATGCACAAGATTGGCTTAAAACCCTAATTGGACAAGAATAAGACAAGGGACGACGAAAATGACCTAAATGTTCATCCAATGACACAAATGAACTTATTGGATGCACAAGATTGCTTAAAACCCTAATTGGACAAGAATAAGACTAGGGAGGACGAAAATGACCTAAATGTTCATCCAATGACACAAACACACCTATTGGATGCACAAGATTGGTTAGAAACCCTAATTGGACAAGAACAAGCCTTGGGAGGACGAAAATGACCTAAATGTTCATCCAATGACACAAATGAACTTATTGGATGCACAAGATTGGTTAAAAACCCTAATTGGACAAGAATAAGCCTAGGGAGGACGAAAATGACCTAAATGTTCATCCAATGACACAAACACACCTATTGGATGCACAAGATTGGTTAGAAAGCCTAATTGGACAAGAATAAGCCTAGGGAGGACGAAAATGACCTAAATGTTCATCCAATGACACAAACACACCTATTGGATGCACAAGATTGGTTAAAAACCCTAATTGGACAAGAATAAGCCTAGGGAGGACGAAAATGACCTAAATGTTTATCCAATGAAACAAATGAACTTATTGGATGCACAAGATTGGTTAAAAACCCTAATTGGACAAGAATAAGCCTAGGGAGGACGAAAATGACCTAAATGTTCATCCAATGACACAAATACACCTATTGGATGCACAAGATTGCTTAGAAACCCTAATTGGACAAGAATAAGCCTAGGTAGGACGAAAATGACCTAAATGTTCATCCAATGACACAAACACACCTATTGGATGCACAAGATTGGTTAAAAACCCTAATTGGACAAGAATAAGCCTAGGGAGGACGAAAATGACCTAAATGTTCATCCAATGACACAAATACACCTATTGGATGCACAAGATTGGTTAGAAACTCTAATTGGACAAGAATAAGCCTAGGGAGGACGAAAATGACCTAAATGTTCATCCAATGACACAAACACACCTATTGGATGCACAAGATTGGTTAAAAACCCTAATTGGACAAGAATAAGCCTAGGGAGGACGAAAATAACCTAAATTTTCATCCAATGACACAAATACACCTATTGGATGCACAAGATTGGTTAGAAACCCTAATTGGACAAAACTAAGCCTAGGGAGGACGAAAATGACCTAAATGTTCATTCAATAACACAAATGAACTTATTGGATGCACAAGATTGCTTAAAAACCCTAATTAGACAAGAATAAGCCTAGGGAGAACGAAAATGACCTAAATGTTCATCCAATGACACAAATACACCTATTGGATGCACAAGATTCGTTAGAAACCCTAATTGGACAAGAATAAGCCTAGGGAGGACGAAAATGACCTAAATGTTCATCCAATGACACAAACACACCTATTGGATGCACAAGATTGGTTAAAAACCCTAATTGGACAAGAATAAGCCTAGGGAGGACGAAAATAACCTAAATTTTCATCCAATGACATAAACACACCTATTGGATGCACAAGATTGGTTAAAAACCGTAATTGGACAAGAATAAGCCTAGGGAGGACGAAAATAACCTAAATTTTCATCCAATGACACAAATACACCTATTGGATGCACAAGATTGGTTAGAAACCCTAATTGGACAAGAATAAGCCTAGGGAGGACGAAAATGACCTAAATGTTCATTCAATAACACAAATGAACTTATTGGATGCACAAGATTGCTTAAAAACCCTAATTAGACAAGAATAAGCCTAGGGAGGACGAAAATGACCTAAATGTTCATCCAATGACACAAATGAACTTATTGGATGCACAAGATTGCTTAAAAACCCTAATTGGACAAGAATAAGCCTAGAGAGGACGAAAACGACCTAAATGTTCATCCAATGACACAAACACACCTATTGGATGCACAAGATTGGTTAGAAACCCTAATTGGACAAGAATAAGCCTAGGGAAGACGAAAATGACCTAAATGTTCATCCAATGACACAAACACACCTATTGGATGCACAAGATTGGTTAGAAACCCTAATTGGACAAGAATAAGCCTAGGGAGGACGAAAATGACCTAAATGTTCATCCAATGACACAAACACACCTATTGGATGCACAAGATTGGTTAAAAACCCTAATTGGACAACAATAAGCCTTGGGAGGACGAAAATGACCTAAATGTTCATCCAATGACACAAATGAACTTATTGGATGCACAAGATTGGTTCAAAAGCCTAATTGGACAAGAATAAGCCTAGGGTGGACGAAAATGACCTAAATGTTTATCCAATGACACAAATGAACTTATTGGATGCACAAGATTGGTTAAAATCACTAATTGGACAAGAATAAGCCTAGGGTGGACGAAAATGACCTAAATGTTTATCCAATGATACAAATGAACTTATTGGATGCACAAGATTGGTTAGAAACCCTAATTTGACAAGAATAAGCCTAGGGAGGACGAAAATGACCTAAATGTTCATCCAATGACACAAACACACCTATTGGATGCACAAGATTGGTTAAAAACCCTAATTGGACAACAATAAGCCTTGGGAGGACGAAAATGACCTAAATGTTAATCCAATGACACAAATGAACTTATTGGATGCACAAGATTGGTTAAAAACCCTAATTGGACAACAATAAGCCTTGGGAGGACGAAAATGACCTAAATGTTCATCCAATGACACAAATGAACTTATTGGATGCACAAGATTGGTTAAAAACCATAATTGGACAAGAATAAGCCTAGGGTGGACGAAAATGACGTAAATGTTTATCCAATGACACAAATGAACTTATTGGATGCACAAGATCGGTTAAAAACCCTAATTGGACAAGAATAAGCCTAGGGAGGACGAAAATGACCTAAATGTTCATCCAATGACACAAACACACCTATTGGATGCACAAGATTGGTTAAAAACCCTAATTGGACAAGAATAAGCCTAGGGAGGACGAAATTGACCAAAATGTTCATCCAATGACACAAACACACCTATTGGATGCACAAGATTGGTTAGAAACCCTAATTGAACAAGAATAAGCCTAGGGAGGACGAAAATGACTTAAATCTTAATCCAATGACACAAATGAACTTATTGGATGCACAAGATTGCTTTAAACCCTAATTGGACAAGAATAAGCCTAGGGAGCACGAAAATGACCTAATTGTTCATCAAATGACACAAACACACCTATTGGATGCACAAGATTGGTTAAAAACCCTAATTGGACAAGAATAAGCCTAGGGAGGACGAAAATGACCTAAATGTTCATCCAATGACACAAACACACCTATTGGATGCACAAGATTGGTTAAAAACCCTAATTGGACAAGAATAAGCCTAGGGAGGACGAAAATGACCTAAATGTTCATCCAATGACACAAATGTACATATTGGATGCACAAGATTGCTTAAAAACCCTAATTGGACAAGAATAAGCCTAGGGAGCACGAAAATGACCTAATTGTTCCTCCAATGACACAAATACACCTATTGGATGCAAAAGATTGGTTAGAAACCCTAATTTGACAAGAATAAGCCTAGGGAGGACGAAAATGACCTAAATGTTCATCCAATGACACAAACACACCTATTGGATGCACAAGATTGGTTAAAAACCCTAATTGGACAAGAATAAGCCTAGGGAGGACGAAAATGACCTAAATGTTCATCCAATGACACAAATACACCTATGGGATGCACAAGATTGGTTAGAAACCCTAATTGGACAAGAATAAGCCTAGGGAGGACGAAAATGACCTAAATGTTCATCCAATGACACAAACACACCTATTGGATGCACAAGATTGGTTAAAAACCCTAATTGGACAAGAATAAGCCTAGGGAGGACGAAAATGACCTAAATGTTCCTCCAATGACACAAATGAACTTATTGGATGCACAAGATTGCTTAAAAACCCTAATTGGAAAAGAATAAGCCTAGGGAGGACGAAAATGACCTAAATGTTCATCCAATGACACAACTGAACTTATTGGTTGCACAAGATTGCTTAAAACCCTAATTGGACAAGAATAAGACTAGGGAGGACGAAAATGACCTAAATGTTCATCCAATGACACAAACACACCTATTGGATGCACAAGATTGGTTAAAAACCCTAATTGGACAAGAATAAGCCTAGGGAGGACGAAAATGACCTAAATGTTCATCCAATGACACAAACACACCTATTGGATGCACAAGATTGGTTAAAAACCCTAATTGAACAAGAATAAGCCTAGGGAGGACGAAAATGAACTAAATGTTCATCCAATGACACAAATTAACTTATTGGATGCACAAGATTACTTAAAAACCCTAATTGGACAAGAATAAGTCTTGGGAGGACGAAAATGACCTAAATGTTCATCCAATGACACAAATGAACTTATTGGATGCACAAGATTGGTTAAAAACCCTAATTGGACAAGAATAAGCCTAGGGAGGACGAAAATGACCTAAATGTTCATCCAATGACACAAACACACCTATTGGATGCACAAGATTGGTTAAAAACCCTAATTGGACAAGAATAAGCCTAGGGAGGACGAAAATGACCTAAATGTTCATCCAATGACACAAATACACCTATTGGATGCAAAAGATTGGTTAGAAACCCTAATTGGCCAAGAATAAGCCTAGGGAGGACGAAAATGACCTAAATGTTCATCCAATGACACAAACACACCTATTGGATGCACAAGATTGGTTAAAAACCCTAATTGGACAAGAATAAGCCTAGGGAGGACGAAAATGACCTAAATGTTCATCCAATGACACAAATGAACTTATTGGATGCACAAGATTGCTTAAAAACCCTAATTAGACAAGAATAAGCCTAGGGAGGACGAAAATGACCTAAATGTTCGTCCAATGACACAAACACACCTATTGGATGCACAAGATTGGTTAAAAACCCTAAATGGACAAGAATAAGCCTAGGGAGGACGAAAATGACCTAAATGTTCATCAAATAACACAAATACACCTATTGGATGCACAAGATTGGTTAGAAACCCTAATTGGACAAGAATAAGCCTAGGGAGGACGAAAATGACCTAAATGTTCATCCAATGACACAAACACACCTATTGGATGCACAAGATTGGTTAAAAACCCTAATTGGACAAGAATAAGCCTAGGGAGGACGAAAATGGCCTAAATGTTAATCAAATGACACAAATGAACTTATTGGATGCACAAGATTGGTTAAAAACCCTAATTGGACAAGAATAAGCCTAGGGAGGACGAAAATGACCTAAATGTTCATCCAATGACACAAACATACCTATTGGATGCACAAGATTGGTTAAAAACCCTAATTGGGCAAGAATAAGCCTAGGGAGGAAGAAAATGACCTAAATGTTAATCCAATGACACAAATGAACTTATTGGATGCACAAGATTGGATAAAAACCCTAATTGGACAAGAATAAGCCTAGGGAGGACGAAAATGACCTAAATGTTCATCCAATGACACAAACACACCTATTGGATGCACAAGATTGGTTAAAAACCCTAATTGGACAAGAATAAGCCTAGGGAGGACGAAAATGACCTAAATGTTCATCCAATGACACAAATGAACTTATTGGATGCACAAGATTGGTTAAAAACCCTAATTGGACAAGAATAAGGCTTGGGAGGACGAAAATGACCTAAATGTTCATCCAATGACACAAATGAACTTATTGGATGCACAAGATTGGTTAAAAACCCTAATTGGACAAGAATAAGCCTAGGGAGGACGAAAATGACCTAAATGTTAATCTAATGACACAAACACACCTATTGGATGCACAAGATTGGTTAGAAACCCTAATTGGACAAGAATAAGCCTAGGGAGGACGAAAATGACCTAAATGTTCATCCAATGACACAAACACACCTATTGGATGCACAAGATTGGTTAAAAACCCTAATTGGACAAGAATAAGCCTAGGGAGGACGAAAATGACCTAAATGTTCATCCAATGACACAAATGAACTTATTGGATGCACAAGATTGGTTAAAAACCCTAATTGGACAAGAATAAGCCTAGGGAGGACGAAAATGACCTAAATGTTCGTCCATAACACAAATGAACTTATTGGATGCACAAGATTGGTTGAAAACCCTAATTGGACAAGAATAAGCCTAGGGAGGACGAAAATGACCTAAATGTTCATCCAATGACACAAATGAACTTATTGGATGCACAAGATTGGTTAAAAACCCTAATTGACAAAAATAAGCCTAGGGAGGACGAAAATGACCTAAATGTTCATCCAATGACACAAACACACCTATTGGATGCACAAGATTGGTTAAAAACCCTAATTGGACAAGAATAAGCCTAGGGAGGACGAAAATGACCTAAATGTTCGTCCAATGACACAAACACACCTATTGGATGCACAAGATTGCATAAAAACCCTAATGGGACAAGAATAAGCCTAGGGAGGACGAAAATGACCTAAATGTTCATCCAATGACACAAATGAACTTATTGGATGCACAAGATTGGTTAAAAACCCTAATTGGACAAGAATAAGCCTTGGGAGGACGAAAATAACCTAAATGTTCATCCAATGACACAAATGAACTTATTGGATGCACAAGATTGCTTAACACCCTAGTTGGACAAGAATAAGACTAGGGAGGACGAAAATGACCTAAATGTTCATCCAATGACACAAACACACCTATTGGATGCACAAGATTGGTTAGAAACCCTAATTGAACAAGAATAAGCGTAGGGAGGACGAAAATGACCTAAATGTTCATCCAATGAAACAAATGAACTTATTGGATTCACAACATTGCTTAAAAACCCTAATTGGACAAGAATAAGCCTAGGGAGGACGAAAATGACCTAAATGTTCATCCAATGACACAAATGAACTTATTGGATGCACAAGATTGGTTAAAAACCCTAATTGGACAAGAATAAGCCTTGGGAGGACGAAAATAACCTAAATGTTCATCCAATGACACAAATGAACCTATTGGATGCACAAGATTGGTTAAAAACCCTAATTGGACAAGAATAAGCCTAGGGAGGACGAAAATGACCGAAATGTTCATCCAATGACACAAACACACGTATAGGATGCACAAGATTGGTTAAAAACCCTAATTGGACAAGAATAAGCCCAGGGTGGACGAAAACGAACTAAATGTTCATCCAATGACACAAATGAACTTATTGGATGCACAAGATTGCTTAAAAACCCTAATTGGACAAGAATAAGCCTAGGGAGGACGAAAATGACCTAAATGTTCATCCAATGACACAAACACACGTATAGGATGCACAAGATTGGTTAAAAACCCTAATTGGACAAGAATAAGCCTAGGGAGGACGAAAACGAACTAAATGTTCATCCAATGACACAAATGAACTTATTGGATGCACAAGATTGCTTAAAAACCCTAATTGGACAAGAATAAGCCTAGGGAGGACGAAAATGACCTAAATGTTCATCCAATGACACAAACACACCTATTGGATACACAAGATTGGTTAAAAACCCTAATTGGACAAGAATAAGCCTAGGGAGGATGAAAATGACCTAAATGTTCATCCAATGACACAAATTAACTTATTGGATGCACAAGATTGCTTAAAAACCCTAATTGGACAAGAATAAGACTAGGGAGGAAAAAAATGACCTAAATGTTCATCCAATGACACAAACACACCTATTGGATGCACAAGATTGGTTAAAAACCCTAATTGGACAAGAATAAGCCTAGGGAGGACGAAAATGACCTAAATGTTCATCCAATGACACAAATGAACTTATTGGATACACAAGATTGCTTAAAATCCCTAATTGGACAAGAATAAGCCTAGGGAGGACGAAAATGACCTAAATGTTCATCCAATGACACAAACACACCTATTGGATGCACAAGATTGGTTAAAAACCCTAATTGGACAACAATAAGCCTAGGGAGGATGAAAATGACCTAAATGTTCATCTAATGACACAAACACACCTATTGGATGCACAAGAATGGTTTAAAACCCTAATTGCACAAAACTAAGCCTAGTGAGGACGAAAATAACCTAAATGTTCATCCAATGGCACAAATGAACTTATTGGATGCACAAGATTGCTTAAAACCCTAATTGGACAAGAATAAGACTAGGGAGGACGAAAATGACCTAAATGTTCATCCAATGACACAAACACACCTATTGGATGCACAAGATTGGTTAGAAACCCTAATTGGACAAGAATAAGCCTAGGAAGGACGAAAATGACCTAAATGTTAATCCAATGACACAAATGAACTTATTGGATGCACAAGATTGGTTAAAAACCGTAATTGGACAAGAATAAGCCTAGGGAGGACGAAAATGACCTAAATGTTCATCCAATGACACAAAAACACCTATTGGATGCACAAGATTTGTTAGAAACCCTAATTGGACAAGAATAAGCCTAGGAAGGACGAAATTGACCTAAATGTTAATCCAATGACACAAATGAACTTATTGGATGCACAAGATTGGTTAAAAACCCTAATTGGACAAGAATAAGCCTAGGGAGGACGAAAATGACCTAAATGTTCATCCAATGACACAAACACACCTATTGGATGCACAAGATTGGTTAGAAACCCTAATTGGACAAGAATAAGCCTAGGGAGGATGAAAATGACCTAAATATAAATCCAATGACACAAATGAACTTATTGGATGCACAAGATTGCTTAAAACCCTAATTGGACAAGAATAAGACTAGGGAGGACGAAAATGACCTAAATGTTCATCCAATGACACAAACACACCTATTGGATGCACAAGATTGGTTAAAAACCCTAATTGGACAACAATAAGCCTTGGGAGGATGAAAATGACCTAAATGTTCATCTAATGACACAAACACACCTATTGGATGCACAAGATTGGTTAAAAACCCTAATTGCACAAAACTAAGCCAAGTGAGGACGAAAATAACCTAAATGTTCATCCAATGACACAAATGAACTTATTGGATGCACAAGATTGCTAAAACCCTAATTGGACAAGAATAAGACTAGGGAGGACGAAAATGACCTAAATGTTCAGCCAATGACACAAACACACCTATTTGATGCACATGATTGGTTAGAAACCCTAATTGAACAAGAATAAGCCTAGGGATGACGAAAATGACCTAAATGTTCATCCAATGAAACAAATGAACTTATTGGATTCATAAGATTGCTTAAAAACCCTAATTGGACAAGAATAAGCCTAGGGAGGACGTAAATGACCTAAATGTTCATCCAATGACACAAATGAACTTATTGGATGCACAAGATTGGTTAAAAACCCTAATTGTACAAGAATAAGCCTTGGGAGGACGAAAATGACCTAAATGTTCATCCAATGACACAAATGAACTTATTGGAGGCACAAGATTGGTTAAAAACCCTAATTGGACAAGAATAAGCCTAGGGTGGACGAAAATGACCTAAATGTTTATCCAATGACACAAATGAACTTATTGGATGCACAGGATTGGTTAAAAACCCTAATTGGACAAGAATAAGCCTAGGGAGGACGAAAATGACCTAAATGTTCATCCAATGACACAAACACACCTATTGGATGCACAAGATTGGTTAGAAACCCTAATTGGACAAGAATAAGCCTAGGTAGGACGAAAATGACCTAAATGTTCATCCAATGACACAAGCACACCTATTGGATGCACAAGATTGGTTAAAAACCCTAATTGGACAAGAATAAGCCTAGGGAGGACGAAAATGACCTAAATGTTCATCCAATGACACAAATGAACCTATTGGATGCACAAGATTGGTTAGAAACCCTAATTGGACAAGCATAAGCCTAGGGAGGACGAAAATGACCTAAATGTTCATCCAATGACACAAATGAACTTATTGGATGCACAAGATTGCTTAAAAACCCTAATTGGACAAGAATAAGCCTAGGGAGGACGAAAATGACCTAAATGTTCATCCAATGACACAAATACACCTATTGGATGCACAAGATTGGTTAAAAACCCTAATTCGACAAGTATAAGCCTAGGGAGGACGAAAATGACCTAAATGTTCATCCAATGACACAAATGAACTTATTGGATGCACAAGATTGCTTAAAAACCCTAATTGGACAAGAATAAGCCTAGGGAGGACGAAAATGACCTAAATGTTCATCCAATGACACAAATACACATATTGGAATCACAAGATTGGTTAGAAACCCTAATTGGACAAGAATAAGCCTAGCGAGGACGAAAATGACCTAAATGTTCATCCAATGACACAAACACACCTATTGGATGCACAAGATTGGTTAAAAACCCTAATTGGACAACAATAAGCCTAGGGAGGATGAAAATGACCTAAATGTTCATCTAATGACACAAACACACCTATTGGATGCACAAGATTGGTTAAAAACCATAATTGCACAAAACTAAGCCTAGTGAGGACGAAAATAACCTAAATGTTCATCCAATGACACAAATGAACTTATTGGATGCATAAGATTGCTTAAAACCCTAATTGGACAAGAATAAGACTAGGGAGGACGAAAATGACCTAACTGTTCATCCAATGACACAAACACACCTATTGGATGCACAAGATTCGTTAGAAACCCTAATTGAACAAGAATAAGCCTAGGGAGGACGAAAATGACCTAAATGTTCATCCAATGAAACAAATGAACTTATTGGATTCACAAGATTGCTTAAAAACCCTAATTGGACAAGAATAAGCCTAGGGAGGACGAAAATGACCTAAATGTTCATCCAATGACACAAATGAACTTATTGGATGCACAAGATTGGTTAAAAACCCTAATTGGACAAGAATAAGCCTTGGGAGGACGAAAATGACCTAAATGTTCATCCAATGACACAAATGAACTTATTGGAGGCACAAGATTTGTTAAAAACCCTAATTGGACAAGAATAAGCCTGGGGTGGACGAAAATGACCTAAATGTTTATCCAATGACACAAATGAACTTATTGGATGCACAAGATTGGTTAAAAACCCTAATTGGACAAGAATAAGCCTAGGGAGGACGAAAATGACCTAAATGTTCAATCAATGACACAAACACACCTATTGGATGCACAAGATTGGTTAAAAACCCTAATTGCACAAGAATAAGCCTAGGGAGGACGTAAATGACTTAAATCTTAATCCAATGACACAAATGAACTTATTGGATGCACAAGATTGCTTAAAACCCTAATTGGACAAGAATAAGCCTTGGGAGGACGAAATGACCTAAATGTTCATCAAATGACACAAACACACCTATTGGATGCACAAGATTGGCTTAAAACCCTAATTGGACAAGAATAAGACTAGGGAGGACGAATATGACCTAAATGTTCATCCAATGACACAAACACACCTATTGGATGCACAAGATTGGTTAAAAACCCCAATTGGACAACAATAAGCCTAGGGAGCATGAAAATGACCTAAATGTTCATCTAATGACACAAACACACCTATTGGATGCACAAGATTAGTTAAAAACCCTAATTGCACAAAACTAAGCCTAGTGAGGACGAAAATAACCTAAATGTTCATCCAATGACACAAATGAACTTATTGGATGCACAAGATTGCTTAAAACCCTAATTGGACAAGAATAAGACTAGGGAGGACGAAAATGACCTAAATGTTCATCCAATGACACAAACACCCCTATTGGATGCACAAGATTGGTTAGAAACCCTAATTGAACAAGAATAAGCGTAGGGAGGACGAAAATGACCTAAATGTTCATCCAATGACACAATTGAACTTATTCGATGCACAAGATTGCTTAAAAACCCTAATTGGACAAGAATAAGCCTAGGGAGGACGAAAATGACCTAAATGTTCATCCAATGACACAAACACACCTATTGGATGCACAAGATTGGTTAAAAACCCTAATTGGACAACAATAAGCCTAGGGAGGATGAAAATGACCTAAATGTTCATCTAATGACACAAACACACCTATTGCATGCACAAGATTGGTTAAAAACCCTAATTGCACAAAACTAAGCCTAATGAGGACGAAAATAACCTAAATGTTTATCCAATGAGACAAATGAACTTATTGGATGCACAAGATTGCTTAAAAACCCTAATTAGACAAGAATAAGCCTAGGGAGGACGAAAATGACCTAAATGTTCATCCAATGACACAAACACACCTATTGGATGCTCAAGATTGGTTAGAAACCCTAATTGAATAAGAATATGCCTAGGGAGGAAGAAAATGACTTAAATCTTAATCCAATAACACAAATGAACTTATTGGATGCACAAGATTGCTTAAAACCCTAATTGGACAAGAATAAGACTAGGGAGGAGGAAAATGAACTAAATGTTCATCCAATGACACAAACACACCTATTGGATGCACAAGATTGGTTAAAAACCCTAATTGGACAACAATAAGCCTTGGGAGGATGAAAATGACCTAAATGTTCATCTAATGACACAAACACACCTATTGGATGCACAAGATTGGTTAAAAACCCTAATTGCACAAAACTAAGCCTAGTGAGGACGAAAATAACCTAAATGTTCATCCAATGACACAAATGAACTTATTGGATGCACAAGATTGCTTAAAACCCTAATTGGACAAGAATAAGACTAGGGAGGACGAAAATGACCTAAATGTTCATCCAATGACACAAACACACCTATTGGATGCACATGATTGTTTAGAAACCATAATTGAACAAGAATAAGCCTAGGGAGGACGAAAATGACCTAAATGTTCATCCAATGAAACATATAAACTTATTGGATTCACAAGATTGCTTAAAAACCCTAATTGGACAAGAATAAACCTAGGGAGGGCGTAAATGACCTAAATGTTCATCCAATGACACAAATGAACTTATTGGATGCACAAGATTGGTTAAAAACCCTAATTGTACAAGAATAAGCCTTGGGAGGACGAAAATGACCTAAATGTTCATCCAATGACACAAATGAACTTATTGGAGGCACAAGATTGGTTAAAAACCCTAATTGGACAAGAATAAGCCTAGGGTGGACGAAAATGACCTAAATGTTTATCCAATGACACAAATGAACTTATTGGATGCACAAGATTGGTTAAAAACCCTAATTAGACAAGAATAAGCATAGGGAGGACGAAAATGACCTAAATGTTCATCCAATGACACAAACACACCTATTGGATGCACATGATTGGTTAGAAACCCTAATTGAACAAGAATAAGCCTAGGGAGGACGAAAATGACCTAAATGTTCATCCAATGAAACATATGAACTTATTGGATTCACAAGATTGCTTAAAAACCCTAATTGGACAAGAATAAGCCTAGGGAGGGCGTAAATGACCTAAATGTTCATCCAATGACACAAATGAACTTATTGGTTGCACAAGATTGGTTAAAAACCCTAATTGTACAAGAATAAGCCTTGGGAGGACGAAAATGACCTAAATGTTCATCCAATGACACAAATGAACTTATTGGAGGCACAAGATTGGTTAAAAACCCTAATTGGACAAGAATAAGCCTAGGGTGGACGAAAATGACCTAAATGTTTATCCAATGACACAAATGAACTTATTGGATGCACAAGATTGGTTAAAAACCCTAATTGGACAAGAATAAGCCTAGGGAGGACGAAAATGACCTAAATGTTCATCCAATGACACAAACACACCTATTGGATGCACAAGATTGGTTAGAAACCCTAATTGAATAAGAATATGCCTAGGGAGGAAGAAAATGACTTAAATCTTAATCCAATGACACAAATGAACTTATTGGATGCACAAGATTGCTTAAAACCCTAATTGGACAACAATAAGACTAGGGAGGATGAAAATGACCTAAATGTTCATCTAATGACACAAACACACCTATTGCATGCACAAGATTGGTTAAAAACCCTAATTGCACAAAACTAAGCCTAGTGAGGACGAAAATAACCTAAATGTTCATCCAATGACACAAACACACCTATTGGATGCACAAGATTGGTTAAAAACCCTAATTGGACAACAATAAGACTAGGGAGGATGAAAATGACCTAAATGTTCATCTAATGACACAAACACACCTATTGCATGCACAAGATTGGTTAAAAACCCTAATTGCACAAAACTAAGCCTAGTGAGGACGAAAATAACCTAAATGTTCATCCAATGACACAAATGAACTTATTGGATGCACAAGATTGCTTAAAACCCTAATTGGACAAGAATAAGACTAGGGAGGACGAAAATGACCTAAATGTTCATCCAATGACACAAACACACCTATTGGATGCACATGATTGGTTAGAAACCCTAATTGAACAAGAATAAGCCTATGGAGGACGAAAATGACCTAAATTTTCATCCAATGAAACAAATGAACTTATTGGATTCACATGATTGCTTAAAAACCCTAATTGGACAAGAATAAGCCTAGGAAGGACGTAAATGACCTAAATGTTCATCCAATGACACAAATGAACTTATTGGATGCACAAGATTGGTTAAAAACCCTAATTGGACAAGAATAAGCCTAGGGAGGACGAAAATGACCTAAATGTTCATCCAATGACACAAACACACCTATTGGATGCACAAGATTGGTTAAAAACCCTAATTGGACAAGAATAAGCCTAGGGAGGACGAAATTGACCTAAATGTTCGTCCAATGACACAAACACACCTATTGGATGCACAAGATTGGATAAAAACCCTAATTGGACAAGAATAAGACTAGGGAGGACGAAAATGACCTAAATGTTCATCCAATGACACAAACACACCTATTGGATGCACAAGATTGGTTAAAAACCCTAATTGGACAAGAATAAGCATAGGGTAGACGAAAATGACCTAAATGTTCATCCAATGACACAAATGAACTTATTGGATGCACAAGATTGGTTAAAAACCCTAATTGGACAAGAATAAGCCTAGGGAGGACGAAAATGACCTAAATGTTCATCCAATGACACAAACACACCTATTGGATGCACAAGATTGGTTAAAAACCCTAACTGGACAAGAATAAGCCTAGGGAGGACGAAGATGACTTAAATCTTAATCCAATGACACAAATGAACTTATTGGATGCACAAGATTGCTTAAAACCCTAATTGGATAAGAATAAGCCTTGGGAGGACGAAAATGACCTAAATGTTCATCAAATGACACAAACACACCTATTGGATGCACAAGATTGGCTTAAAACCCTAATTGGACAAGAATAAGACTGGGGAGGACGAAAATGACCTAAATGTTCATCCAATGACACAAACACACCTATTGGTTGCACAAGATTGGTTAAAAACCCTAATTGGACAACAATAAGCCTAGGGGGGATGAAAATGACCTCAATGTTCATCTAATGACACAAACACACCTATTGGATGCACAAGATTGGTTAAAAACCCTAATTGCACAAAACTAAGCCTAGTGAGGACGAAAATAACCTAAATGTTCATCCAATGACACAAATGAACTTATTGGATGCACAAGATTGCTTAAAACCCTAATTGGACAAGAATAAGACTAGGGAGGACGAAAATGACCTAAATGTTCAACCAATGACACAAACACACCTATTGGATGCACAAGATTGGTTAGAAACCCTAATTGAACAAGAATAAGCCTAGGGAGGACCAAAATGACCTAAATGTTCATCCAATGAAACAAATGAACTTATTGGATTCACAAGATTGCTTAAAAACCCTAATTGGACAAGAATAAGCCTAGGGAGGACGAAAATGACCTAAATTTTCATCCAATGAGACAAACACACCTATTGGATGCACAAGATTGGTTAGAAACCCTAATTGAACAAGAATAAGCCTAGGGAGGACCAAAATGACCTAAATGTTCATCCAATGAAACAAATGAACTTATTGGATTCACAAGATTGCTTAAAAACCCTAATTGGACAAGAATAAGCCTAGGGAGGACGAAAATGACCTAAATGTTCATCCAATGACACAAATGAACTTATTGGATGCACAAGATTGGTTAAAAACCCTAATTGGAAAAGAATAAGCCTAGGGAGGACGAAAATGACCTAAATGTTCATCCAATGACACAAATGAACCTATTTGATGCACAAGATTGGTTAAAAACCCTAATTGGACAAGAATAAGCCTAGGGTGGACGAAAATGACCTAAATGTTTATCCAATGACACAAATGAACTTATTGGATGCACAAGATTGGTTAAAAACCCTAATTGGACAAGAATAAGCCTAGGGAGGACGAAAATGACCTAAATGTTCATCCAATGACACAAACACACCTATTGGATGCACAAGATTGGTTAAAAACCCTAATTGGACAAGAATAAGCCTAGGGAGGGCGAAAATGACCTAAATGTTCATCCAATGACACAAATGAACTTATTGGATGCACAATATTGCTTAAAATCCCTAATTGGACAAGAATAAGCCTAGGGAGGACGAAAATGACCTAAATATTCATCCAATGACACAAACACACCTATTGGATGCACAAGATTAGTTAAAACTCCTAATTGGACAACAATAAGCCTAGGGAGTATGAAAATGACCTAAATGTTCATCTAATGACACAAACACACCTATTGGATGCACAAGATTGGTTAAAAACCCTAATTGCACAAAACTAAGCCTAGTGAGGACGAAAATAACCTAAATGTTCATCCAATGACACAAATGAACTTATTGGATGCACAAGATTGCTTAAAACCCTAATTGGACAAGAATAAGACTAGGGAGGACGAAAATGACCTAAATGTTCATCCAATCACACAAACACACCAATTGGATGCACAAGATTGGTTAGAAACCCTAATTGAACAAGAATAAGCCTAGGGAGGAGGAAAATGACCTAAATGTTCATCCAATGAAACAAATGAACTTATTGCATTCACAAGATTGCTTAAAAACCCTAATTGGACAAGAATAAGCCTAGGGAGGAAGAAAATGACCTAAATGTTCATCCAATGACACAAATGAACTTATTGGATGCACAAGATTGGTTAAAAACCCTAATTGGACAAGAATAAGCCTTGGGATGACGAAAAATGACCTAAATGTTCATCCAATAACACAAATGAACCTATTGGATGCACAAGAATGTTTAAAAACCCTAATTGGACAAGAATAAGCCTAGGGTGGACGAAAATGACCTAAATGTTCATCCAATGACACAAATGAACTTATTGGATGCACAAGATTGCTTAAAATCCCTAATTGGACAAGAATAAGCCTAGGGAGGACGAAAATGACCTAAATATTCATCCAATGACACAAACACACCTATTGGATGCACAAGATTGGTTAAAACTCCTAATTGGACAACAATAAGCCTAGGGAGTATGAAAATGACCTAAATGTTCATCTAATGACACAAACACACCTATTGGATGCACAAGATTGGTTAAAAACCCTAATTGCACAAAACTAAGCCTAGTGAGGACGAAAATAACCTAAATGTTCATCCAATGACACAAATGAACTTATTGGATGCACAAGATTGCTTAAAACCCTAATTGGACAAGAATAAGACTAGGGAGGACGAAAATGACCTAAATGTTCATCCAATCACACAAACACACCTATTGGATGCACAAGATTGGTTAGAAACCCTAATTGAACAAGAATAAGCCTAGGGAGGAGGAAAATGACCTAAATGTTCATCCAATGAAACAAATGAACTTATTGCATTCACAAGATTGCTTAAAAACCCTAATTGGACAAGAATAAGCCTAGGGAGGAAGAAAATGACCTAAATGCTCATCCAATGACACAAATGAACTTATTGGATGCACAAGATTGGTTAAAAACCCTAATTGGACAAGAATAAGCCTTGGGATGACGAAAATGACCTAAATGTTCATCCAATAACACAAATGAACCTATTGGATGCACAAGAATGTTTAAAAACCCTAATTGGACAAGAATAAGCCTAGGGTGGACGAAAATGACCTAAATGTTCATCCAATAAAACAAATGAACTTATTGGATGCACAAGATTGGTTAAAAACCCTAATTGCACAAAAGTAAGCCTAGTGAGGACGAAAATGACCTAAATGTTCATCCAATGACACAAATGAACTTATTGGATGCACAAGATTGGTTAAAAACCCTAATTGGACAAGAATAAGCCTTGGGAGGACGAAAATGACCTAAATGTTCATCCAATGACACAAATGAACCTATTGGATGCACAAGATTGGTTAAAAACCCTAATTGGACAAGAATAAGCCTAGGGGGGACGAAAATGACCTAAATGTTTATCCAATGACACAAATGAACTTATTGGATGCACAAGATTGGTTAAAAACCCTAATTGGACAAGAATAAGCCTAGGGAGGACGAAAATGACCTAAATGTTCATCCAATGACACAAACACACCTATTGGATGCACAAGATTGGTTAAAAACCCTAATTGGATAAGAATATGCCTAGGGAGGACGAAAATGACCTAAATGTTCATCCAATGACACAAATGAACTTATTGGATGCACAAGATTGCTTAAAAACCCAAATTGGACAAGAATAAGCCTAGGGAGGACGAAAATGACCTAAATGTTCATCCAATGACACAAATACACCTATTGGATGCAAAAGATTGGTTAGAAACCCTAATTTGACAAGAATAAGCCTAGGGAGGACGAAAATGATCTAAATGTTCATCCATTGACACAAATGAACTTATTGGATGCACAAGATTGCTTAAAAACCCTAATTGGACAAGAATAAGCCTAGGGAGGACGAAAATGACCTAAATGTTCATCCAATGACACAAATGAACTTATTGGATGCACAAGA
Source organism: Cicer pinnatifidum (assembly GCA_037974775.1). Classification (NCBI taxonomy): domain Eukaryota; kingdom Viridiplantae; phylum Streptophyta; class Magnoliopsida; order Fabales; family Fabaceae; genus Cicer; species Cicer pinnatifidum. The sequence goes on from JBBPBR010000728.1 coordinate 26,707, forward strand.
ATGGTTAAAAACCCTAATTGGACAAGAATAAGCCATGGGAGGACGAAAATGACCTAAATGTTCATCCAATGACACAAATGAACTTATTGGAGGCACAAGATTGGTTAAAAACCCTAATTGGACAAGAATAAGCCTAGGGTGGACGAAAATGACCTAAATGTTTATCCAATGACACAAATGAACTTATTGGATGCACAAGATTGGTTAAAAACCCTAATTAGACAAGAATAAGCATAGGGAGGACGAAAATGACCTAAATATTCATCCAATGACACAAACACACCTATTGGATGCACAAGATTGGTTAAAAACCCTAATTGGACAAGAATAAGCCTAGGGAGGACGAAAATGACCTAAATGTTCATCCAATGACACAAATGAACTTATTGGATGCACAAGATTGGTTAAAAACCCTAATTGGACAAGAATAAGCCTAGGGAGGATGAAAATGACCAAAATGTCCATCCAATGACACAAACACACCTATTGGATGCACAAGATTGGTTAGAAACCCTAATTGGACAAGAATAAGCCTAGGGAGGACGAAAATGACCTAAATGTTAATCCAATGACACAAATGAACTTATTGGATGCACAAGATTGGTTAAAAACCCTAATTGGTCAAGAATAAGCCTAGGAAGGACGAAAATGACCTAAATGTTAATCCAATGACACAAACGAACTTATTGGAGGCACAAGATTGGTTAAAAACCCTAATTGGACAAGAATAAGCCTAGGGAGGACGAAAATGACCTAAATGTTCATCCAATGACACAAACACACCTATTGGATGCACAAGATTGGTTAGAAACCCTAATTGGACAAGAATAAGCCTAGGGAGGACGAAAATGACCTAAATGTTAATCCAATGACACAAATGAACTTATTGGATGCACAAGATTGGTTAAAAACCCTAATTGGACAAGAATAAGCCTAGGGAGGACGAAAATAACCTAAATGTTCATCCAATGACTAAACACACCTATAGGATGCACAAGATTGGTTAGAAACCCTAATTGGACAAGAATAAGCCTAGGGAGGACGAAAACGACCTAAATGTTCACCCAATGACACAAATGAACTTATTGGATGCACAAGATTGGTTAAAAACCCTAATTGGACAAGAATAAGCCTAGGGAGGACGAAAATGACCTAAATGTTCATCCAATGACACAAACACACCTATTGGATGCACAAGATTGGTTAAACACCCTAATTGGACAAGAATAACCATAGGGAGGACGAAAATGACCTAAATGTTCATCAAATGACACAAACACACCTATTGGATGCACCAGATTGGTTAAAAACCCTAATTGGAAAAGAATAAGCCTTGGGAGGACGAAAATGACCTAAATGTTTATCCAATGACACAAATGAACTTATTGGATGCACAAGATTGGTTAAAAACCCTAATTGGACAAGAATAAGCCTAGGGAGGACGAAAATGACCTAAATGTTCATCCAATGACACAAACACACCTATTGGATGCACAAGATTTGTTAAAAACACTAATTGGACAAGAATAAGCCTAGGGAGGACGAAAATGACCTAAATGTTCATCCAATGACACAAATGAACTTATTGGATGCACAAGATTGGTTAAAAACCCTAATTGGACAAGAATAAGCCTTGGGAGGACGAAAATAACCTAAATGTTCATCCAATGACACAAATGAACTTATTGGATGCACAAGATTGCTTAACACCCTAGTTGGACAAGAATAAGACTAGGGAGGACGAAAATGACCTAAATGTTCATCCAATGACACAAACACACCTATTGGATGCACAAGATTGGTTAGAAACCCTAATTGAACAAGAATAAGCGTAGGGAGGACGAAAATGACCTAAATGTTCATCCAATGAAACAAATGAACTTATTGGATTCACAACATTGCTTAAAAACCCTAATTGGACAAGAATAAGCCTAGGGAGGACGAAAATGACCTAAATGTTCATCCAATGACACAAATGAACTTATTGGATGCACAAGATTGGTTAAAAACCCTAATTGGACAAGAATAAGCCTTGGGAGGACGAAAATAACCTAAATGTTCATCCAATGACACAAATGAACTTATTGGATGCACAAGATTGCTTAAATCCCTAGTTGGACAAGAATAAGACTAGGGAGGACGAAAATGACCTAAATGTTCATCCAATGACACAAACATACCTATTGGATGCACAAGATTGGTTAGAAACCCTAATTGATCAAGAATAAGCGTATGGAGGACGAAAATGACCTAAATGTTCATCCAATGAAACAAATGAACTTATTGGATTCACAAGATTGCTTAAAAACCCTAATTGGACAAGAATAAGCCTAGGGAGGACGAAAATGACCTAAATGTTCATCCAATGACACAAATGAACTTATTGGATGCACAAGATTGGTTAAAAACCCTAATTGGACAAGAATAAGCCTTGGGAGGATGAAAATGACCTAAATGTTCATCCAATGACACAAATGAACCTATTGGATGCACAAGATTGGTTAAAAACCCTAATTGGAAAAGAATAAGCCTTGGGAGGACGAAAATGACCTAAATGTTCATCCAATGACACAAATGAACCTATTTGATGCACAAGATTGGTTAAAAACCCTAATTGGACAAGAATAAGCCTAGGGTGGACGAAAATGACCTAAATGTTTATCCAATGACGCAAATGAACTTATTGGATGCACAAGATTGGTTAAAAACCCTAATTGGACAAGAATAAGCCTAGGGAGGACGAAAATGACCTAAATGTTCATCCAATGACACAAACACACCTATTGGATGCACAAGATTGGTTAAAAACCCTAATTGGACAACAATAAGCCTAGGGAGGATGAAAATGACCTAAATGTTCATCTAATGACACAAACGTAGTCTTATTCTTAATTGGTTAGAAACCCTAATTGGACAAGAATAAGCCTAGGGAGGACGAAAATGACCTAAATGTTCATCCAATGACACAAACACACCTATTGGATGCACAAGATTGGTTAAAAACCCTAATTGGACAAGAATAAGCCTAGGGAGGACGAAAATAACCTAAATTTTCATCCAATGACACAAATACACCTATTGGATGCACAAGATTGGTTAGAAACCCTAATTGGACAAAAATAAGCCTAGGGAGGACGAAAATGACCTAAATGTTCATCCAATGACACAAACACACCTATTGGATGCACAAGATTGGTTAAAAACCCTAATTGGACAAGAATAAGACTAGGGAGGACGAAAATGACCTAAATGTTTATCCAATGACACAAACACACCTATTGGATGCACAAGATTGGTTAAAAATCCTAATTGCACAAAACTAAGCCTAGTGAGGACGAAAATAACCTAAATGTTCATCCAATGACACAAATGAACTTATTGGATGCACAAGATTGCTTAAAACCCTAATTGGACAAGAATAAGACTAGGGAGGACGAAAATGACCTAAATGTTCATCCAATGACACAAACACACCTATTGGATGCACAAGATTGGTTAAAAACCCTAATTGGACAACAATAAGCCTAGGGAGGATGAAAATGACCTAAATGTTCATCAAATAACACAAACACACCTATTGGATGCACAAGATTGGCTTAAAACCCTAATTGGACAAGAATAAGACTAGGGAGGACGAAAATGACCTAAATGTTCATCCAATATCACAAACACACCTATTGGATGCACAAGATTAGTTAAAAACCCTAATTGGACAACAATAAGCCTAGGGAGGATGAAAATGAGCTAAATGATCATCTAATGACACAAACACACCTATTGGATGCACAAGATTGGTTAAAAACCCTAATTGCACAAAAATAAGCCTAGGGAGGACGAAAATGACCTAAATGTTCATCCAATGACACAAATGAACTTATTGGATGCACAAGATTGCTTAAAACCCTAATTGGACAAGAATAAGACTAGGGAGGATGAAAATGACCTAAATGTTCATCGAATGACACAAACACACCTATTGGATGCACAAGATTGGTTAGATACCCTAATTGGACAAGAATAAGCCTAGGGAGGACGAAAATGACCTAAATGTTCATCCAATGACACAAATGAACTTATTGGATGCACAAGATTGCTTAAAAACCCTAATTGGACAAGAATAAGCCTAGGGAGGACCAAAATGACCTAAATATTCATCCAATGACACAAACACACCTATTGGATGCACAGGATTGGTTAAAAACCATAATTGCACAAAACTAAGCCTAGGGAGGACGAAAATAACCTAAATGTTCATCCAATGACACAAATGAACTTATTGGATGCACAAGATTGCTTAAAAACCCTAATTGGACAAGAATAAGCCTAGGGAGGACGAAAATGACCTAAATGTTCATCCAATGACACAAACACACCTATTGGATGCATAAGATTGGTAAGAAACCCTAATTGGACAAGAATAAGCCTAGGGAGGACGAAAATGACCTAAATGTTCATCCAATGACACAAATGAACTTATTGGATGCACAAGATTGCTTAAAAACCCTAATTGGACAAGAATAAGCCTAGGGAGGACGAAAAATGACCTAAATGTTCATCCAATGACACAAACACACCTATTGGATGCACAAGATTGGTTAAAAACCCTAATTGGACAACAATAAGCCTTGGGAGGACGAAAATGACCTAAATGTTCATCCAACGACACAAATGAACTTATTGGATGCACAAGATTGGTTAAAAACCCTAATTGGACAAGAATAAGCCTAGGGAGGACGAAAATGACCTAAATGTTCATCCAATGACACAAACACACCTATTGGATGCACAAGATTGGTTAAAAACCCTAATTGGACAAGAATAAGCCTAGGGAGGACGAAAATAACTTAAAGCTTAATCCAATGACACAAATGAACTTATTGGATGCACAAGATTGCTTAAAAACCCTAATTAGACAAGAATAAGCCTAGGGAGGACGAAAATGACCTAAATGTTCATCCAATGACACAAACACACCTATTGGATGCACAAGATTGGTTAGAAACCCTAATTGAACAAGAATAAGCCTAGGGAGGACGAAAATGACTTAAATCTTAATCCAAGGACACAAATGAACTTATTGGATGCACAAGATTGCTTAAAACCCTAATTGGACAAGAATAAGACTAGGGAGGACGAAAATGACCTAAATGTTCATCCAATGACACAAACACACCTATTGGATGCACAAGATTGGTTAAAAACCCTAATTGGACAACAATAAGCCTAGGGAGCATGAAAATGACCTAAATGTTCATCTAATGACACAAACACACCTATTGGATGCACAAGATTGGTTAAAAACCCTAATTGCACAAAACTAAGCCTAGTGAGGACGAAAATAACCTAAATGTTCATCCAATGACACAAATGAACTTATTGGATGCACAAGATTGCTTAAAACCCTAATTGGACAAGAATAAGACTAGGGAGGACGAAAATGACCCAAATGTTCATCCAATGACACAAACACACCTATTGGATGCACATGATTGGTTAGAAACCCTAATTGAACAAGAATAAGCCTATGGTGGACGAAAATGACCTAAATGTTCATCCAATGAAACAAATAAACTTATTGGATTCACAAGATTGCTTAAAAACCCTAATTGGACAAGAATAAGCCTAGGAAGGACGTAAATGACCTAAATGTTCATCCAATGACACAAATGAACTTATTGGATGCACAAGATTGGTTAAAAACCCTAATTGGACAAGAATAAGCCTTGGGAGGACGAAAATGACCTAAATGTTCATCCAATGACACAAATGAACTTATTGGAGGCACAAGATTGGTTAAAAACCCTAATTGGACAAGAATAAGCCTAGGGTGGACGAAAATGACCTAAATGTTTATCCAATGACACAAATGAACTTATTGGATGCACAAGATTGGTTAAAAACCCTAATTGGACAAGAATAAGCCTAGGGAGGACGAAAATGACCTAAATGTTCATCCAATGACACAAACACACCTATTGGATACACAAGATTGGTTAGAAACCCTAATTGAATAAGAATATGCCTAGGGAGGAAGAAAATGACTTAAATCTTAATCCAATGACACAAATGAACTTATTGGATGCACAAGATTGCTTAAAACCCTAATTGGACAAGAATAAGACTAGGGAGGAGGAAAATGAACTAAATGTTCATCCAATGACACAAACACACCTATTGGATGCACAAGATTGGTTAAAAACCCTAATTGGACAACAATAAGACTAGGGAGGATGAAAATGACCTAAATGTTCATCTAATGACACAAACACACCTATTGCATGCACAAGATTGGTTAAAAACCCTAATTGCACAAAACTAAGCCTAATGAGGACGAAAATAACCTAAATGTTTATCCAATGACACAAATGAACTTATTGGATGCACAAGATTGCTTAAAACCCTAATTGGACAAGAATAAGACTAGGGAGGAAGAAAATGACCTAAATATTCATCCAATGACACAAACACACCTATTGGATGCACAAAATTGGTTAGAAACCCTAATTGAACAAGAATAAGCCTAGGGATGACGAAAATGACCTAAATGTTCATCCAATGAAACAAATGAACTTATTGGATTCACAAGATTGCTTAAAAACCCTAATTGGACAAGAATAAGGCTAGGGAGGACGAAAATGACCTAATAGTTCATCCAATGACACAAATGAACTTATTGGAGGCACAAGATTGGTTAAAAACCCTAATTGGACAAGAATAAGCCTAGGGTGGACGAAAATGACCTAAATGTTTATCCAATGACACAAATGAACTTATTGGATGCACAGGATTGGTTAAAAACCCTAATTGGACAAGAATAAGCCTAGGGAGGACGAAAATGACCTAAATGTTCATCCAATGACACAAACACACCTATTGGATGCACAAGATTGGTTAAAACCCTAATTGGACAACAATAAGCCTAGGGAGGATGAAAATGACCTAAATGTTCATCTAATGACACAAACGTACCTATTGGATGCACAAGATTGGTTAAAAACCCAAATTGCACAAAACTAAGCCTAGTGAGGACGAAAATAACCTAAATGTTCATCCAATGACACAAATGAACTTATTGGATGCACAAGATTGCTTAAAACCCTAATTGGACAAGAATAAGACTAGGGAGGACGAAAATGACCTAAATGTTCATCCAATGACACAAACACACCTATTGGATGCACAAGATTGTTTAGAAACCCTAATTGAACAAGAATAAGCCTAGGGAGGACGAAAATGACCTAAATGTTCATCCAATGAAACAAATGAACCTATTGGATTCACAAGATTGGTTAGAAACCGTAATTGGACAAGAATAAGCCTAGGGAGGACGAAAATGACCTAAATGTTCATCCAATGACACAAATGAACTTATTGGATGCACAAGATTGGTTAAAAACCCTAATTGGACAAGAATAAGCCTTGGGAGGACGAAAATAACCTAAATGTTCATCCAATGACACAAATGAACCTATTGGATGCACAAGATTGGTTAAAAACCCTAATTGGACAAGAATAAGCCTAGGGAGGACGAAAATGACCTAAATGTTCATCCAATGACACAAACACACGTATAGGATGCACAAGATTGGTTAAAAACCCTAATTGGACAAGAATAAGCCTAGGGAGGACGAAAACGAACTAAATGTTCATCCAATGACACAAATGAACTTATTGGATGCACAAGATTGCTTAAAAACCCTAATTGGACAAGAATAAGCCTAGGGAGGACGAAAATGACCTAAATGTTCATCCAATGACACAAACACACCTATTGGATGCACAAGATTGGTTAAAAACCCTAATTGGACAAGAATAAGCCTAGGGAGGACGAAAATGACCTAAATGTTCATCAAATGACACAAATGAACTTATTGGGTGCACAAGATTGCTTATAAACCCTAATTGGACAAGAATAAGCCTAGGGAGGACGAAAATGACCTAAATGTTCATCCAATGACACAAATGAACTTATTGGATGCACAAGATTGCTTATAAACCCTAATTGGACAAGAATAAGCCTAGGGAGGACGAAAATGACCTAAATGTTCATCCAATGACACAAATGAACTTATTGGATGCACAAGATTACTTATAAACCATAATTGGACAAGAATAAGCCTAGGGAGGACGAAAATGACCTAAATGTTCATCCAATGACACAAACACACCTATTGGATGCACAAGATTGGTTAAAAACCCTAATTGGACAAGAATAAGCCTAGGGAGGACGAAAATGACCTAAATGTTCATCCAATGACACAAACACACCTATTGGATGCACAAGATTGGTTAAAAACCCTAATTGGACAAGAATAAGCCTAGGGAGGACGAAAATGACCTAAAAGTTCATCCACTGACACAAACACACCTATTGGATGCAAAAGATTGGTTAGAAACCCTAATTGGACAAGAATAAGCCTAGGGAGGACGAAAATGACATTAATGTTCATCCAATGACACAAATGAACTTATTGGATGCACAAGATTGGTTAAAAACCCTAATTGGACAAGAATAAGCCTAGGGAGGACGAAAATGACCTAAATGTTCATCCAATGACACAAACACACCTATTGGATGCACAAGATTGGTTAAAAACCCTAATTGGACAAGAATAAGCCTAGGGAGGACGAAAATGACCTAAATGTTCATCCAATGACACAAATGAACTTATTAGATGCACAAGATTGGTTAAAAACCCTAATTGGACAAGAATAAGACTAGGGAGGACGAAAATGACCTAAATGTTCATCCAATGACACAAACACACCTATTGGATTCACAAGATTGGTTAGAAACCCTAATTGGACAAGAATAAGCCTAGGGAGGACGAAAATGACCTAAATGTTCATCCAATGACACAAATGAACATATTGGATGCACAAGATTGGTTAAAAACCCTAATTGGACAACAATAAACCTAGGGTGGACGAAAATGACCTAAATGTTTCATCCAATGACACAAATGAACTTATTCGATGCACAAGATTGGTTAATAACCCTAATTGGACAAGAATAAGCCTAGGGAGGACGAAAATGACCTAAATGTTCATCCAATGACACAAACACACCTATTGGATGCACAAGATTGGTTAAAAACCCTAATTGGACAAGAATAAGCCTAGGGAGGACGAAAATGACCTAAATGGTCATCCAATGACACAAACACACCTATTGGATGCACAAGATTCGTTAGAAACCCTAATTGGACAAGAATAAGCCTAGGGAGGACGAAAATGACCTAAATGTTCATCCAATGACACAAACACACCTATTGGATGCACAAGATTGGTTAAAAACCCTAATTGGACAAGAATAAGCCTAGGGAGGACGAAAATGACCTAAATGTTCATCCAATGACACAAATGAACTTATTGGACGCACAAGAATGGTTAGAAACCCTAATTGGACAAGAATAAGCCTAGGGAGGACGAAAATGACCAAAATGTTCATCCAATGACACAAATGAACTTATTTGATGCACAAGATTGCTTAAAAACCCTAATTGGACAAGAATAAGCCTAGGGAGGACGAAAATGACCTAAATGTTCATCCAATGACACAAATGAACTTATTGGATGCACAAGATTGCTTAAAAACCCTAATTGGACAAGAATAAGCCTAGGGAGGACGAAAATGACCTAAATGTTCATCCAATGACACAAATACACCTATTGGAATCACAAGATTGGTTAGAATCCCTAATTGGACAAGAATAAGCCTAGGGAGGACGAAAATGACCTAAATGTTCATCCAATGACACAAACACACCTATTGGATGCACAAGATTGGTTAAAAACCATAATTGGACAAGAATAAGCCTAGGGAGGACGAAAATGAACTAAATGTTCATCCAATGACACAAATGAACTTATTGGATGCACAAGATTGCTTAAAAACCCTAATTGGACAAGAATAAGCCTAGGGAGGACGAAAATGACCTAAATGTTCATCCAATGACACAAACACACCTATTGGATGCACAAGTTTGGTTAGAAACCCTAATTGGACAAGAATAAGCCTAGGGAGGACGAAAATGACCTAAATGTTCATCCAATGACACAAACACACCTATTGGATGCACAAGATTGGTTAAAAACCCTAATTGGACAAGAATAAGCCTAGGGAGGACGAAAATAACTTAAAGCTTAATCCAATGACACAAATGAACTTATTGGATGCACAAGATTGCTTAAAAACCCTAATTAGACAAGAATAAGCCTAGGGAGGACGAAAATGACCTAAATGTTCATCCAATGACACAAACACACCTATTGGATGCACAAGATTGGTTAGAAACCCTAATTGAACAAGAATAAGCCTAGGGAGGACGAAAATGACTTAAATCTTAATCCAAGGACACAAATGAACTTATTGGATGCACAAGATTGCTTAAAACCCTAATTGGACAAGAATAAGACTAGGGAGGACGAAAATGACCTAAATGTTCATCCAATGACACAAACACACCTATTGGATGCACAAGATTGGTTAAAAACCCTAATTGGACAACAATAAGCCTAGGGAGCATGAAAATGACCTAAATGTTCATCTAATGACACAAACACACCTATTGGATGCACAAGATTGGTTAAAAACCCTAATTGCACAAAACTAAGCCTAGTGAGGACGAAAATAACCTAAATGTTCATCCAATGACACAAATGAACTTATTGGATGCACAAGATTGCTTAAAACCCTAATTGGACAAGAATAAGACTAGGGAGGACGAAAATGACCCAAATGTTCATCCAATGACACAAACACACCTATTGGATGCACATGATTGGTTAGAAACCCTAATTGAACAAGAATAAGCCTATGGTGGACGAAAATGACCTAAATGTTCATCCAATGAAACAAATAAACTTATTGGATTCACAAGATTGCTTAAAAACCCTAATTGGACAAGAATAAGCCTAGGAAGGACGTAAATGACCTAAATGTTCATCCAATGACACAAATGAACTTATTGGATGCACAAGATTGGTTAAAAACCCTAATTGGACAAGAATAAGCCTTGGGAGGACGAAAATGACCTAAATGTTCATCCAATGACACAAATGAACTTATTGGAGGCACAAGATTGGTTAAAAACCCTAATTGGACAAGAATAAGCCTAGGGTGGACGAAAATGACCTAAATGTTTATCCAATGACACAAATGAACTTATTGGATGCACAAGATTGGTTAAAAACCCTAATTGGACAAGAATAAGCCTAGGGAGGACGAAAATGACCTAAATGTTCATCCAATGACACAAACACACCTATTGGATACACAAGATTGGTTAGAAACCCTAATTGAATAAGAATATGCCTAGGGAGGAAGAAAATGACTTAAATCTTAATCCAATGACACAAATGAACTTATTGGATGCACAAGATTGCTTAAAACCCTAATTGGACAAGAATAAGACTAGGGAGGAGGAAAATGAACTAAATGTTCATCCAATGACACAAACACACCTATTGGATGCACAAGATTGGTTAAAAACCCTAATTGGACAACAATAAGACTAGGGAGGATGAAAATGACCTAAATGTTCATCTAATGACACAAACACACCTATTGCATGCACAAGATTGGTTAAAAACCCTAATTGCACAAAACTAAGCCTAATGAGGACGAAAATAACCTAAATGTTTATCCAATGACACAAATGAACTTATTGGATGCACAAGATTGCTTAAAACCCTAATTGGACAAGAATAAGACTAGGGAGGAAGAAAATGACCTAAATATTCATCCAATGACACAAACACACCTATTGGATGCACAAAATTGGTTAGAAACCCTAATTGAACAAGAATAAGCCTAGGGATGACGAAAATGACCTAAATGTTCATCCAATGAAACAAATGAACTTATTGGATTCACAAGATTGCTTAAAAACCCTAATTGGACAAGAATAAGCCTAGGGAGGACGAAAATGACCTAAATGTTCATCCAATGACACAAATGAACTTATTGGAGGCACAAGATTGGTTAAAAACCCTAATTGGACAAGAATAAGCCTAGGGTGGACGAAAATGACCTAAATTTTTATCCAATGACACAAATGAACTTATTGGATGCACAAGATTGGTTAAAAACCCTAATTGGACAAGAATAAGCCTAGGGAGGACGAAAATGACCTAAATGTTCATCCAATGACACAAACACACCTATTGGATGCACAAGATTGGTTAAAAACCCTAATTGGACAAGAATAAGCCTAGGGAGGACGAAAATGACCTAAATGTTCATCCAATGACACAAATGAACTTATTAGATGCACAAGATTGGTTAAAAACCCTAATTGGACAAGAATAAGACTAGGGAGGACGAAAATGACCTAAATGTTCATCCAATGACACAAACACACCTATTGGATTCACAAGATTGGTTAGAAACCCTAATTGGACAAGAATAAGCCTAGGGAGGATGAAAATGACCAAAATATTCATCCAATGACACAAATGAACTTATTGGATGCACAAGATTGCTTAAAACCCTAATTGGACAAGAATAAGCCTAGGGAGGACGAAAATGACCTAAATGTTCATCCAATGACACAAATGAACTTATTGGATGCACAAGATTGCTTAAAAACCCTAACTGGACAAGAATAAGTCTAGGGAGGACGAAAATGACCTAAATGTTCATCCAATGACACAAATGAACTTATTGGATGCACAAGATTGGTTAAAAACCCTAATTGGACAAGAATAAGCCTTGGGAGGACGAAAATGACCTAAATGTTCATCCAATGACACAAATGAACTTATTGGAGGCACAAGATTGGTTAAAAACCCTAATTGGACAAGAATAAGCCTAGGGTGGACGAAAATGACCTAAATGTTTATCCAATGACACAAATGAACTTACTGGATGCACAAGATTGGTTAAAAACCCTAATTGGACAAGAATAAGCCTAGGGAGGACAAATATGACCTAAATGTTCATCCAAAGACACAAACACACCTATTGGATGCACAAGATTAGTTAAAAACCCAAATTGGACAAGAATAAGCCTAGGGAGGACGAAAATGACCTAAATGTTCATCCAATGACACAAATGAACTTATTGGATGCACAAGATTGCTTAAAAACCCTAATTGGACAAGAATAAGCCTAGGGAGGACGAAAATGACCTAAATGTTCATCCAATGACACAAATACACCTATTGGATGCACAAGATTCGTTAGAAACCCTAATTGGACAAGAATAAGCCTAAGGAGGACGAAACTGACCTAAATGTTCATCCAATGACACAAATACACCTATTGGATGCACAAGATTGGTTAAAAACCCTAATTGGACAAGAATATGCCTAGGGAGGACGAAAATGACCTAAATGTTCATCCAATGACACAAATGAACTTATTGGATGCACAAGATTGCTTAAAAACCCTAATTGGACAAGAATAAGCCTAGGGAGGACGAAAATGACCTAAATGTTCATCCAATGACACAAACACACCTATTGGATGCACAAGATTGGTTAAAAACCCTAATTGGACAACAATAAGCCTAGGGAGGATGAAAATGACTTAAATGTTCATCTAATGACACAAACACACCTATTGGATGCACAAGATTGGTTAAAAACCCTAATTGCACAAAACTAAGCCTAGTGAGGACGAAAATAACCTAAATGTTCATCCAATGACACAAATGAACTTATTGGATGCACAAGATTGCTTAAAACCCTAATTGGACAAGAATAAGACTAGGGAGGACGAAAATGACCTAAATGTTCATCCAATGACACAAACACACCTATTGGATGCACAAGATTGGTTAGAAACCCTAATTGAACAAGAATAAGCCTAGGGAGGACGAAAATGACCTAAATGTTCATCCAATGAAACAAATGAACTTATTGGATTCACAAGATTGCTTAAAAACCCTAATTGGACAAGAATAAGCCAAGGGAGGACGAAAATGACCTAAATGTTCATCCAATGACACAAATACACCTATTGGATTCACAAGTTTGGTTAGAAACCCTAATTGGACAAGAATAAGCCTAGGGAGGACGAAAATGACCTAAATGTTCATCCAATGACACAAACACACCTATTGGATGCACAAGATTGGTTAAAAACCCTAATTGGACAAGAATAAGCCTAGGGAGGACGAAAATGACCTAAATGTTCATCCAATGACACAAATACACCTATGGGATGCACAAGATTGGTTAGAAACCCTAATTGGACAAGAATAAGCCTAGGGAGGACGAAAATGACCTAAATGTTCATCCAATGACACAAACACACCTATTGGATGCACAAGATTGGTTAAAAACCCTAATTGGACAAGAATAAGCCTAGGGAGGACGAAAATGACCTAAATGTTCCTCCAATGACACAAATGAACTTATTGGATGCACAAGATTGCTTAAAAACCCTAATTGGAAAAGAATAAGCCTAGGGAGGACGAAAATGACCTAAATGTTCATCCAATGACACAACTGAACTTATTGGTTGCACAAGATTGCTTAAAACCCTAATTGGACAAGAATAAGACTAGGGAGGACGAAAATGACCTAAATGTTCATCCAATGACACAAACACACCTATTGGATGCACAAGATTGGTTAAAAACCCTAATTGGACAAGAATAAGCCTAGGGAGGACGAAAATGACCTAAATGTTCATCCAATGACACAAACACACCTATTGGATGCACAAGATTGGTTAAAAACCCTAATTGAACAAGAATAAGCCTAGGGAGGACGAAAATGAACTAAATGTTCATCCAATGACACAAATTAACTTATTGGATGCACAAGATTACTTAAAAACCCTAATTGGACAAGAATAAGTCTTGGGAGGACGAAAATGACCTAAATGTTCATCCAATGACACAAATGAACTTATTGGATGCACAAGATTGGTTAAAAACCCTAATTGGACAAGAATAAGCCTAGGGAGGACGAAAATGACCTAAATGTTCATCCAATGACACAAACACACCTATTGGATGCACAAGATTGGTTAAAAACCCTAATTGGACAAGAATAAGCCTAGGGAGGACGAAAATGACCTAAATGTTCATCCAATGACACAAATACACCTATTGGATGCAAAAGATTGGTTAGAAACCCTAATTGGCCAAGAATAAGCCTAGGGAGGACGAAAATGACCTAAATGTTCATCCAATGACACAAACACACCTATTGGATGCACAAGATTGGTTAAAAACCCTAATTGGACAAGAATAAGCCTAGGGAGGACGAAAATGACCTAAATGTTCATCCAATGACACAAATGAACTTATTGGATGCACAAGATTGGTTAAAACCCTAATTGGACAAGAATAAACCTTGGGAGGACGAAAATGACCTAAATGTTCATCCAGTGACACAAATGAACTTATTGGATGCACAAGATTGGTTAAAAACCCTAATTGGACAAGAATAAGCCTAGGGTGGACGAAAATGACCTAAATGTTTATCCAATGACACAAATGAACTTATTGGATGCACAAGATTGGTTAAAACCCCTAATTGGACAAGAATAAGCCTAGGGAGGACGAAAATGACATAAATGTTCATCTAATGACACAAACACACCTATTGGATGCACAAGATAGGTTAGAAACCCTAATTGAACAAGAATAAGCCTAGGGAGGACGAAAATGACCTAAATGTTCATCCAATGACACAAACACACCTATTGGATGCACAAGATAGGTTAGAAACCCTAATTGAACAAGAATAAGCCTAGGGAGGACGAAAATGACTTAAATCTTAATCCAATGACACAAATGAACTTATTGGATGCACAAGATAGCTTAAAACCCTAATTGGACAAGAATAAGACTAGGGAGGACGAAAATGACCTAAATGTTCATCCAATGACACAAACACACCTATTGGATGCACAAGATTGGTTAAAAACCATAATTGGACAACAATAAGCCTAGGGAGGATGAAAATGACCTAAATGTTCATCTAATGACACAAACACACCTATTGGATGCACAAGATTGGTTAAAAACCCAAATTGCACAAAACTAAGCCTAGTGAGGACGAAAATAACCTAAATGTTCATCCAATGACACAAATGAACTTATTGGATGCACAAGATTGCTTAAAACCCTAGTTGGACAACAATAAGACTAGGGAGGACGAAAATGACCTAAATGTTCATCCAATGACACAAACACACCTATTGGATGCACAAGATTGGTTAGAAACCCTAATTGAACAAGAATAAGCGTAGGGAGGACGAAAATGACCTAAATGTTCATCCAATGAAACAAATGAACTTATTGGATTCACAAGATTGCTTAAAAACCCTAATTGGACAACAATAAGCCTAGGGAGGACGAAAATGACCTAAATGTTCATCCAATGACACAAACACACCTATTGGATGCACAAGATTGGTTAGAAACCCTAATTGAATAAGAATATGCCTAGGGAGGAAGAAAATGACTTAAATCTTAATCCAATGACACAAATGAACTTATTGGATGCACAAGATTGCTTAAAACCCTAATTGGACAAGAATAAGACTAGGGAGGAGGAAAATGAACTAAATGTTCATCCAATGACACAAACACACCTATTGGATGCACAAGATTGGTTAAAAACCCTAATTGGACAACAATAAGCCTTGGGAGGATGAAAATGACCTAAATGTTCATCTAATGACACAAACACACCTATTGGATGCACAAGATTGGTTAAAAACCCTAATTGCACAAAACTAAGCCTAGTGAGGACGAAAATAACCTAAATGTTTATCCAATGACACAAATGAACTTATTGGATGCACAAGATTGCTTAAAACCCTAATTGGACAAGAATAAGACTAGGGAGGACGAAAATGACCTAAATATTCGTCCAATGACACAAACACACCTATTGGATGCACATGATTGGTTAGAAACCCTAATTGAACAAGAATAAGCCTAGGGATGACGAAAATGACCTAAATGTTCATCCAATGAAACAAATGAACTTATTGGATTCACAAGATTGCTTAAAAACCCTAATTGGACAAGAATAAGCCTAGGGAGGACGAAAATGACCTAAATGTTCATCCAATGACACAAATGAACTTATTGGATGCACAAGAATGGTTAAAAACCCTAATTGGACAAGAATAAGCCAAGGGAGGACGAAAATGACCTAAATGTTCATCCAATGACACAAATGAACTTATTGGAGGCACAAGATTGGTTAAAAACCCTAATTGGACAAGAATAAGCCTAGGGTGGACGAAAATGACCTAAATGTTTATCCAATGACACAAATGAACTTATTGGATGCACAAGATTGGTTAAAAACCCTAATTGGACAAGTATAAGCCTAGGGAGGACAAAACTGACCTAAATGTTCATCCAATGACACAAACACACCTATTGGATGCACAAGATTGGTTAAAAACCCTAATTGGACAAGAATAAGCCTAGGGAGGACGAAAATGACCTAAATGTTCATCCAATGACACAAATGAACTTATTGGATGCACAAGATTGCTTAAAATCCCTAATTGGACAAGAATAAGCCTAGGGAGGACGAAAATGACCTAAATGTTCATCCAATGACACAAACACACCTATTGGATGCACAAGATTGGTTAAAAACCCTAATTGGACAACAATAAGCCTAGGGAGGATGAAAATGACCTAAATGTTCATCTAATGACACAAACACACCTATTGGATGTACAAGATTGGTTAAAAACCCTAATTGCACAAAACTAAGCCTAGTGAGGACGAAAATAACCTAAATGTTCATCCAATGACACAAATGAACTTATTGGATGCACAAGATTGCTTAAAACCCTAATTGGACAAGAATAAGACTAGGGAGGACGAAAATGACTTAAATGTTCATCCAATGACACAAACACACCTATTGGATGCACAAGATTGGTTAGAAACCCTAATTGAACAAGAATAAGCCTAGGGAGGACGAAAATGACCTAAATGTTCATCCAATGAAACAAATGAACTTATTGGATTCACAAGATTGCTTAAAAACCCTAATTGGACAAGAATAAGCCTAGGGAGGAAGAAAATGACCTAAATGTTCATCCAATGACACAAATGAACTTATTGGATGCACAAGATTGGTTAAAAACCCTAATTGGACAAGAATAATCCTTGGGATGACGAAAATGACCTAAATGTTCATCCAATAACACAAATGAACCTATTGGATGCACAAGAATGTTTAAAAACCCTATTTGGACAAGAATAAGCCTAGGGTGGACGAAAATGACCTAAATGTTCATCCAATGAAACAAATGAACTTATTGGATGCACAAGATTGGTTAAAAACCCTAATTGCACAAAAGTAAGCCTAGTGAGGACGAAAATGACCTAAATGTTCATCCAATGACACAAATGAACTTATTGGATGCACAAGATTGGTTAAAAACCCTAATTGGACAAGAATAAGCCTTGGGAGGACGAAAATGACCTAAATGTTCATCCAATGACACAAATGCACTTATTGGATGCACAAGATTGGTTAAAAACCCTAATTGGACAAGAATAAGGCTATGGAGGACGAAAATGACCTAAATGTTCATCCAATGACACAAATGAACTTATTGGATGCACAAGATTGCTTAAAAACCCTAATTGGACAAGAATAAGCCTAGGGAGGACGAAAATGACCTAAATGTTCATCCAATGACACAAACACACCTATTGGATGCACAAGATTGGTTAAAAACCCTAATTGGACAAGAATAAGCCTAGGGAGGACGAAAATGACCTAAATGTTCATCTGATGACACAAACACACCTATTGGATGCACAAGATTGGTTAAAAACCCTAACTGGACAAGAATAAGCCTAGGGAGGACGAAAATCACCTAAATGTTCATCCAATGACACAAATGAACTTATTGGATGCACAAGATTGGTTAAAAACCCTAATTGGACAAGAATAAGCCTAGGGAGGACGAAAATGACCTAAATGTT
This sequence comes from Cicer pinnatifidum, assembly GCA_037974775.1. Taxonomy (NCBI): domain Eukaryota; kingdom Viridiplantae; phylum Streptophyta; class Magnoliopsida; order Fabales; family Fabaceae; genus Cicer; species Cicer pinnatifidum. Next base: position 45,642 of record JBBPBR010000728.1, read on the forward strand.
CATCCAATGACACAAACACACCTATTGGATGCACAAGATTGGTTAAAAACCCTAATTGGACAACAATAAGCCTAGGGAGGATGAAAATGACCTAAATGATCATCTAAGGACACAAACACACCTATTGGATGCACAAGATTGGTTAAAAACCCTAATTGGACAAGAATAAGCCTTGGGAGGACGAAGATGACATAGATGTCCATCCAATGACACAAATGAACTTATTGGATGCACAAGATTAGTTAAAAACCCTAATTGGACAAGAATAAGCCTAGGGTGAACGAAAATGACCTAAATGTTCATCCAATGACACAAATGAACTTATTGGATGCACAAGATTGGTTAAAAACCCTAATTGGACAAGAATAAGCCTAGGGAGGACGAAAATGACCTAAATGTTCATCCAATGACACAAACACACCTATTGGATGCACAAGATTGGTTAAAAACCCTAATTGGACAACAATAAGCCTAGGGAGGATGAAAATGACCTAAATGTTCATCAAATGACACAAACACACCTATTAGATGCACAAGATTGGTTAAAAACCCTAATTGCACAAAACTAAGCCTAGGGAGGACGAAAATGACCTAAATGTTCATCCAATAACACAAATGAACTTATTGGATGCACAAGATTGGTTAAAAACCCTAATTGGATAAGAATATGCCTAGGGAGGACGAAAATGACCTAAATGTTCATCCAATGACACAAATGAACTTATTGGATGCACAAGATTGCTTAAAAACCCTAATTGGACAAGAATAAGCCTAGGGAGGACGAAAATGACCTAAATGTTCATCCAATGACACAAACACATCTATTGGATGCACAAGATTGGTTAGAAACCCTAATTGAACAAGAATAAGTCTAGGGAGGACGAAAATTACTTAAATATTAATCCAATGACACAAATGAACTTATTGGATGCACAAGATTGCTTAAAAACCCTAATTAGACAAGAATAAGCCTAGGGAGGACGAAAATGACCTAAATGTTCATCCAATGACACAAATACATCTATTGGATACACAAGATTAGTTAGAAACCCTAATTGGACAAGAATAAACCTAGGGAGGACGAAAATGACCTAAATGTTCATCCAATGACACAAACACACCTATTGGATTCACAAGATTGGTTAAAAACCCTAATTGGCCAAGAATAAGCCTAGGGAGGACGAAAATGACCGAAATGTTCATCAAATAACACAAATACACCTATTGGATGCAAAAGATTGGTTAGAAACCCTAATTGGACAAGAATAAGCCTAGGGAGGACGAAAATGACCTAAATGTTCATCCAATGACACAAACACACCTATTGGATGCACAAGATTGGTTAAAAACCCTAATTGGACAAGAATAAGCCTAGGGAGGACGAAAATGACCTAAATGTTCATCCAATGACACAAATGAACTTATTGGATGCACAAGATTGCTTAGAAACCGTAATTGGACAAGAATAAGCCTAGGGAGGACGAAAATGACCAAAATGTTCATCCAATGACACAAATGAACTTATTGGATGCACAAGATTGCTTATAAACCCTAATTGGACAAGAATAAGCCTAGGGAGGACGAAAATGACCTAAATGTTCATCCAATGACACAAATACACCTATTGGATGCACAAGATTGGTTAAAAACCCTAATTGGACAAGAATAAGCCTAGGGGTGACGAAAATGACCTAAATGTTTATCCAATGACACAAATGAACTTATTGGATGCACAAGATTGGTTAAAAACCCTAATTGGACAAGAATAAGCCTAGGGAGGACGAAAATGACCTAAATGTTCATCCAATGACACAAACACACCTATTGGATGCACAAGATTGGTTAAAAACACTAATTGGACAAGAATAAGCCTAGGAAGGACGAAAATGACCTAAATGTTCATCCAATGACACAAACAAACCTATTGGATGCACAAGATTGGTTAAAAACCCTAATTGGACAAGAATAAGCCTAGGGAGGACGAAAATGACCTAAATGTTCATCCAATGACACAAATACACCTATTGGATGCACAAGATTGGTTAAAAACCCTAATTGGACAAGAATAAGCCTAGGGAGGACGAAAATGACCTAAATGTTCATCCAATGACACAAACACACCTATTGGATGCACAAGATTGGTTAAAAACCCTAATTGGACAAGAATAAGCCTAGGGAGGACGAAAATGACGTAAATGTTCATCCAAAGACACAAATGAACTTATTGGATGCACAAGATTGCTTAAAAACCCAAATTGGACAAGAATAAGCCTAATGAGGACGAAAATGACCTAAATGTTCATTCAATGACACAAATACACCTATTGGATGCAAAAGATTGGTTAGAAACCCTAATTTGACAAGAATAAGCCTAGGGAGGACGAAAATGACCTAAATGTTCATCCAATGACACAAACACACCTATTGGATGCACAAGATTGGTTAAAAACCCTAATTGGACAAGAATAAGCCTAGGGAGGACGAAAATGACCTAAATGTTCATCCAATGACACATATGAACTTATTGGATGCACAAGATTGGTTAGAAATCCTAATTGGACAAGAATAAGCCTAGGGAGGACGAAAATGACCTAAATGTTCATCCAATGACACAAATGAACTTATTGGATGCACAAGATTGCTTATAAACCCTAATTGGACAAGAATAAGCCTAGGGAGGACGAAAATGACCTAAATGTTCATCCAATGACACAAATACACCTATTGGATGCAAAAGATTGGTTAGAAACCCTAATTTGACAAGAATAAGCCTAGGGAGGACGAAAATGACCTAAATGTTCATCCAATGACACAAACACACCTATTGGATGCACAAGATTGGTTAAAAATCATAATTGGACAAGAATAAGCCTAGGGAGGACGAAAATGACCTAAATGTTCATCCAATGACACAAACACACCTATTGGATGCACAAGATTGGTTAAAAACCCTAATTGGACAAGAATAAGCCTAGGGAGGACGAAAATGACGTAAATGTTCATCCAATGACACAAATGAACTTATTGGATGCACAAGATAGCTTAAAAACCCTAATTGGACAAGAATAAGCCTAGGGAGGACGAAAATGACCTAAATGTTCATCCAATGACACAAATAAACCTATTGGATGCAGAAGATTGGTTAGAAACCCTAATTGGACAAGAATAAGCCTAGGGTGGACGAAAATGACCTAAATGTTTATCCAATGACACAAATTAACTTATTGGATGCACAAGATTGGTTAAAAACCCTAATTGGACAAGAATAAGCCTAGGGAGGACGAAAATGACCTAAATGTTCATCCAATGACACAAACACACCTATTGGATGCACAAGATTGGTTAAAAACCCTAATTGGACAAGAATAAGCCTAGGGAGGACGAAAATGACGTAAATGTTCATCCAATGACACAAACACACCTATTGGATGCACAAGATGGGTTAGAAACCCTAATTGGACAAGAATAAGCCTAGGGAGGATGAAAATGACCTAAATATTCATCCAATGACACAAATGAACTTATTGGATGCACAAGATTGCTTAAAACCCTAATTGGACAAGAATAAGCCTAGGGAGGATGAAAATGACCTAAATGTTCATCCAATGACACAAATGAACTTATTGGATGCACAAGATTGCTTAAAACCCTAATTGGACAAGAATAAGACTAGGGAGGACGAAAATAACCTAAATGTTCATCCAATGACACAAACACACCTATTGGATGCACAAGATTGGTTAAAAACCCTAATTGAACAAGAATAAGCGTAGGGAGGACGAAAATGACCTAAATGTTCATCCAATGAAACAAATGAACTTATTGGATTCACAAGATTGCTTAAAAACCCTAATTGGACAAGAATAAGCCTAGGGAGGACGAAAATGACCTAAATGTTCATCCAATGACACAAATGAACTTATTGGATCCACAAGATTGGTTAAAAACCCTAATTGGACAAGAATAAGCCTAGGGAGGACGAAAATGACCTAAATGTTCATCCAATGACACAAATGAACTTATTGGAGGCACAAGATTGGTTAAAAACCCTAATTGGACAAGAATAAGCCTAGGGTGGACGAAAATGACCTAAATGTTTATCCAATGACACAAATGAACTTATTGGATGCACAGGATTGGTTAAAAACCCTAATTGGACAAGAATAAGCCTAGGGAGGACGAAAATGACCTAAATGTTCATCCAATGACACAAACACACCTATTGGATGCACAAGATTGGTTAGAAACCCTAATTGAACAAGAATAAGCGTAGGGAGGACGAAAATGACCTAAATGTTCATCCAATGAAACAAATGAACTTATTGGATTCACAAGATTGCTTAAAAACCCTAATTGGACAAGAATAAGCCTAGGGAGGACGAAAATGACCTAAATGTTCATCCAATGACACAAATGAACTTATTGGATGCACAAGATTGGTTAAAAACCCTAATTGGACAAGAATAAGCCTTGGGAGGACGAAAATAACCTAAATGTTCATCCAATGACACAAATGAACCTATTGGATGCACAAGATTGGTCAAAAACCCTAATTGGACAAGAATAAGCCCAGGGTGGACGAAAATGACCTAAATGTTTATCCAATGACACAAATGAACTTATTGGATGCACAAGATTGGTTAAAAACCCTAATTGGACAAGAATAAGCCTAGGGAGGACGAAAATGACCTAAATGTTCATCCAATGACACAAACACACCTATTGGATGCACAAGATTGGTTAAAAACCCTAATTGGACAAGAATAAGCCTAGGGAGGACGAAAATGACCTAAATGTTCATCCAATGACACAAATGAACTTATTGGATGCACAAGATTGCTTAAAAACCCTAATTGGACAAGAATAAGCCTAAGGAGGGCGAAAATGACCTAAATGTTCATCTAATGACACAAATGAACTTATTGGATGCAAAAGATTGGTTAAAAACCCTAATTGGACAAGAATAAGCCTAGGGAGGACGAAAAATGACCTAAATGTTCATCCAATGACATAAATGAACTTATTGGATGCACAAGATTGCTTAAAACCCTAATTGGACAAGAATAAGCCTAGGGAGGACGAAAATGACCTAAATGTTCATCCAATGACACAAATGAACTTATTGGATGCACAAGATTGGTTAGAAACCCTAATTGGACAAGAATAAGCCTAGGGAGGACGAAAATGACCTAAATGTTCATCCAATGACACAAATGAACTTATTGGATGCACAAGATTGCTTATAAACCCTAATTGGACAAGAATAAGCCTAGGGAGGACGAAAATGACCTAAATGTTCATCCAATGACACAAATGAACTTATTGGATGCACAAGATTGCTTAAAAACCCTAATTCGACAAGAATAATCCTAGGGAGGATGAAAAATGACCTAAATGTTCATCCAATGACACAAATGAACTTATTGGATGCACAAGATTGCTTAAAACCCTAATTGGACAAGAATAAGACTAGGGAGGACCAAAATGACCTAAATGTTCATCCAATGACACAAACACACCTATTGGATGCACAAGATTGGTTAGAAACCCTAATTGAACAAGAATAAGCCTAGGGAGGACGAAAATGACCTAAATGTTCATCCAATGACACAAATGAACTTATTGGATGCACAAGATTGCTTAAAAACCCTAATTGGACAAGAATAAGCCTAGGGAGGACGAAAATGACCTAAATGTTCATCCAATGACACAAATGAACTTATTGGATGTACAAGATTGCTTAAAAACCCTAATTGGACAAGAATAAGCCTAGGGAGGATGAAAATGACCTAAATGTTCATCCAATGACACAAATACACCTATTGGATGCACAAGATTGGTTAGAAACCCTAATTGGACAAGAATAAGCCTACGGAGGACGAAAATGACCTAAATGTTCATCCAATGACACAAACACACCTATTGGATGCACAAGATTGGTTAAAAACCATAATTGGACAAGAATAAGCCTAGGGAGGACATAAATGACCTAAATGTTCATCCAATGAAACAAATGAACTTATTGGATGCACAAGATTGCTTAAAAACTCTAATTAGACAAGAATAAGCCTAGGGAGGACGAAAATGACCTAAATGATCATCCACTGGCACAAACACACCTATTGGATGCACAAGATTGGTTAGAAACCCTAATTGAACTAGAATAAGCCTAGGGAGGACGAAAATGACTTAAATCTTAATCCAATGACACAAATGAACTTATTGGATGCACAAGATTGCTTAAAACCCTAATTGGACAAGAATAAGACTAGGGAGGACGAAAATGACCTAAATGTTTATCCAATGACACAAATGAACTTATTGGATGCACAAGATTGGTTAAAAACCCTAATTGGACAAGAATAAGCCAAGGGAGGACGAAAATGACCTAAATGTTCATCCAATGACACAAACACACCTATTGGATGCACAAGATTGGTTAAAAACCCTAATTGGACAAGAATAAGCCTAGGGAGGACGAAAATGACCTAATTGTTCATCAAGTGACACAAACACACCTATTGGATGCACAAGATTGGTTAAAAACCTTAATTGGACAACAATAAGCCTTGGGAGGACGAAAATGACCTAAATGTTAATCCAATGACACAAATGAACTTATTGGATGCACAAGATTGGTTAAAAACCCTCATTGGACAACAATAAGCCTTGGGAGGACGAAAATGACCTAAATGTTCATCCAATGACACAAATGAACTTATTGGATGCACAAGATTGGTTAAAAACCCTAATTGGACAAGAATAAGCCTAGGGTGGACGAAAATGACCTAAATGTTCATCCAATGACACAAACACACCTATTGGATGCACAAGATTGGTTAAAAACCCTAATTGGACAAGAATAAGGCTAGGGAGGACGAAATTGACCTAAATGTTCATCCAATGACACAAACACACCTATTGGATGCACAAGATTGGTTAGAAACCCTAATTGAACAAGAATAAGCCTAGGGAGGACGAAAATGACTTAAATCTTAATCCAATGACAAAAATGAACTTATTGGATGCACAAGATTGCTTTAAACCCTAATTGGACAAGAATAAGCCTAGGGAGCACGAAAATGACCTAATTGTTCATCAAATGACACAAACACACCTATTGGATGCACAAGATTGGTTAAAAACCCTAATTGGACAACAATAAGCCTAGGGAAGATGAAAATGACCTAAATGTTCACCTAATGACACAAACACACCTATTGGATGCACAAGATTGGTTAAAAACCCTAATTGCACAAAACTAAGCCTAGTGAGGACGAAAATAACCTAAATGTTCATCCAATGACACAAATGAACTTATTGGATGCACAAGATTGCTTAAAACCCTAATTGGACAAGAATAAGACTAGGGAGGACGAAAATGACCTAAATGTTCATCCAATGACACAAACACACCTATTGGATGCCCAAGATTGGTTAGAAACCCTAATTGGACAAGAATAAGCCTAGGGAGGATGAAAATGACCTAAATATTCATCCAATGACACAAATGAACTTATTGGATGCACAAGATTGCTTAAAACCCTAATTGGACAAGAATAAGACTAGGGAGGACGAAAATTACCTAAATGTTCATCCAATGACACAAACACACCTATTGGATACACAAGATTGGTTAGAAACCCTAATTGGACAAGAATAAGCCTGTGAAGGACGAAGATGACCTAAATGTTAATCCAATGACACAAATGAACTTATTGGATGCACAAGATTGGTTAAAAACCCTAATTGGACAAGAATAAGCCTAGGGAGGACGAAAATGACCTAAATGTTCATCCAATGACACAAACACACCTATTGGATGCACAAGATTGGTTAAAAACCCTAATTGGACAAGAATAAGCCTAGGGAGGACGAAAATGACCTAAATGTTCATCCAATGACACGAATGAACTTATTTGATGAACAAGATTGCTTAAAACCCTAGTTGGACAAGAATAAGACTAGGGAGGACAAAAATGACCTAAATGTTAATCCAATGACACCAATGAACTTATTGGATGCACAAGATTGGTTAAAAACCCTAATTGGACAAGAATAAGCTTAGGAAGGACGAAAATGACCTAAATGTTAATCCAATGACACAAATGAACTTATTGGATGCACAAGATTGGTTAAAAACCCTAATTGGACAAGAATAAGCCTAGGGAGGACGAAAATGACCTAAATGTTCATCCAATGACACAAACACACCTATTGGATGCACAAGATTGGTTAAAAACCCTAATTGGACAAGAATAAGCCTAGGGAGGACGAAAATGACCTAAATGTTCATCCAATGACACAAATGAACTTATTGGATGCACAAGATTGCTTAAAAACCCTAATTGGACAAGAATAAGCCTAGGGTGGGTGAAAATGACCTAAATGTTTATCCAATGACACAAAGGAACTTATTGGATGCACAAGATTGGTTAAAAACCCTAATTGGACAAGAATAAGCCTAGGGAGGACGAAAATGACCTAAATGTTCATCCAATGACACAAACACACCTATTGGATGCACAAGATTGGTTAAAAACCCTAATGTGACAAGAATAAGCCTAGGGAGGACGAAAATGACCTAAATGTTCATCCAATGACACAAATGAACTTATTGGATGCACAAGATTGCTTAAAAACCCTTATTGGACAAGAATAAGCCTAGGGAGGACGAAAATGACCTAAATGTTCATCCAATAACACAAACACACCTATTGGATGCGCAAGATTGGTTAGAAACCCTAATTGGACAAGAATAAGCCTAGGGAGGACGAAAATGACCTAAATGTTCATCCAATGACACAAATGAACTTATTGGATGCACAAGATTGGTTAAAAACCCTAATTGGACAACAATAAGCCTTGGGAGGATGAAAATGACCTAAATGTTAATCCAATGACACAAATGAACTTATTGGATGCACAAGATTGGTTAAAAACCCTAATTGGACAAGAATAAGCCTAGGGAGGACGAAAATGACCTAAATGTTCATCCAATGACACAAACACACCTATTGGATGCACAAGATGGGTTAAAAACCCTAATTGGACAAGAATAAGCCTAGGGAGGACGAAATTGACCAAAATGTTCATCCAATGACACAAACACACCTATTGGATGCACAAGATTGGTTAGAAACCCTAATTGAACAAGAATAAGCCTAGGGAGGACGAAAATGACTTAAATCTTAATCCAATGACACAAATGAACTTATTGGATGCACAAGATTGCTTTAAACCCTAATTGGACAAGAATAAGCCTAGGGAGCACGAAAAAGACCTAATTGTTCATCAAATGACACAAACACACCTATTGGATGCACAAGATTGGTTAAAAACCCTAATTGGACAACAATAAGCCTAGGGAGGATGAAAATGACCTAAATGTTCATCTAATGACACAAACACACCTATTGGATGCACAAGATTGGTTAAAAACCCTAATTGCACAAAACTAAGCCTAGTGAGGACGAAAATAACCTAAATGTTCATCCAATGACACAAATGAACTTATTGGATGCACAAGATTGCTTAAAACCCTAATTGGACAAGAATAAGACTGGGGAGGACGAAAATGACCTAAATGTTCATCCAATGACACAAACACACCTATTGGATGCACAAGATTGGTTAGAAACCCTAATTGAACAAGAATAAGCCTAGGGAGGACGAAAATGACTTAAATCTTAATCCAATGACACAAATGAACTTATTGGATGCACAAGATTGCTTTAAACCCTAATTGGACAAGGATAAGATTAGGGAGGATGAAAATGACCTAAATGTTCATCTAATGACACAAACACACCTATTGGATGCACAAGATTGGTTAAAAACCCTAATTGCACAAAACTAAGCCTAGTGAGGACGAAAATAACCTAAATGTTCATCCAATGACACAAACGAACTTATTGGATGCACAAGATTGCTTAAAACCCTAATTGGACAAGAATAAGACTAGGGAGGACGAAAATGACCTAAATGTTCATCCAATGACACAAACACACCTATTGGATGCACATGATTGGTTAGAAACCCTAATTGAACAAGAATAAGCCTATGGAGGACGAAAATGACCTAAATGTTCATCCAATGAAACAAATGAACTTATTGGATTCACAAGATTGCTTAAAAACCCTAATTGGACAAGAATAAGCCTAGGAAGGACGTAAATGACCTAAATGTTCATCCAATGACACAAATGAACTTATTGGATGCACAAGATTGGTTAAAAACCCTAATTGGACAAGAATAAGCCTTGGGAGGACGAAAATGACCTAAATGTTTATCCAATGACACAAATGAACTTATTGGAGGCACAAGATTGGTTAAAAACCCTAATTGGACAAGAATAAGCCTAGGGTGGACGAAAATGACCTAAATGTTTATCCAATGACACAAATGAACTTATTGGATGCACAAGATTGGTTAAAAACCCTAATTGGACAAGAATAAGCCTAGGGAGGACGAAAATGACCTAAATGTTCATCCAATGACACAAACACACCTATTGGATGCACAAGATTGGTTAAAAATCCTAATTGGACAAGAATAAGCCTAGGGAGGACGAAAATGACCTAAATGTTCATCCAATGACACAAATGAACTTATTGGATGCGCAAGATTGCTTAAAAACCCTAATTGGACAAGAATAAGCCTAGGGAGGACAAAAATGACCTAAATGTTCATCCAATGACACAAATACACCTATGGGATGCACAAGATTGGTTAGAAACCCTAATTGGACAAGAATAAGCCTAGGGAGGACGAAAATGACCTAAATATTCATCCAATGACACAAACACACCTATTGGATGCACAAGATTGGTTAAAAACCATAATTGGACAAGAATAAGCCTAGGGAGGACATAAATGACCTAAATGTTCATCCAATGACACAAATGAACTTATTGGATGCACAAGATTGCTTAAAAACCCTAATTAGACAAGAATAAGCATAGGGAGGACGAAAATGACCTAAATGTTCATCCAATGACACAAATGAACTTATTGGATGCACAAGATTGGTTAGAAACCCTAATTGAACAAGAATAAGCCTAGGTAGGACGAAAATGACCTAAATGTTCATCCAATGACACAAACACACCTATTGGATGCACAAGATTGGTTAAAAACCCTAATTGCACAAGAATAAGCCTAGGGAGGACGAAAATGACCTAAATGTTCATCCAATGACACAAATGAACTTATTGGATGCACAAGATTGCTTAAAAACCCTAATTAGACAAGAATAAGCCTAGGGAGGACGAAAATGACCTAAATGTTCGTCCAATGACACAAATACACCTATTGAATGCACAAGATTGGTTAGAAACCCTAATTGGACAAGAATAAGCCTAGGGAGGACGAAAATGACCTAAATGTTCATCCAATAACACAAACACAC
>JBBPBR010000729.1:0-39602 GCA_037974775.1 Cicer pinnatifidum
AGGCTTATTCTTGTCCAATTAGGATTTTTAACCAATCTTGTGCATCCAATAAGTTCATTTGTGTCATTGGATGAACATTTAGGTCATTTTCGTCCTCCCTAGGCTTATTCTTGTCCAATTTGGGTTTTTAAGCAATCTTGTGAATCCAATAAGTTCATTTGTTTCATTGGATGAACATTTAGGTCATTTTCGTCATCCCTAGGCTTATTCTTGTTCAATTAGGGTTTCTAACCAATTTTGTGCATCCAATAGGTGTGTTTGTGTCATTGGATGAATATTTAGGTCATTTTCTTCCTCCCTAGTCTAATTCTTGTCCAATTAGGGTTTTAAGCAATCTTGTGCATCCAATAAGTTCATTTGTGTCATTGGATAAACATTTAGGTTATTTTCGTCCTCATTAGGCTTAGTTTTGTGCAATTAGGGTTTTTAACCAATCTTGTGCATGCAATAGGTGTGTTTGTGTCATTAGATGAACATTTAGGTCATTTTCATCCTCCCTAGTCTTATTGTTGTCCAATTAGGGTTTTTAACCAATCTTGTGCATCCAATAGGTGTGTTTGTGTCATTGGATGAACATTTAGTTCATTTTCCTCCTCCCTAGTCTTATTCTTGTCCAATTAGGGTTTTAAGCAATCTTGTGCATCCAATAAGTTCATTTGTGTCATTGGATTAAGATTTAAGTCATTTTCTTCCTCCCTAGGCATATTCTTATTCAATTAGGGTTTCTAACCAATCTTGTGCATCCAATAGGTGTGTTTGTGTCATTGGATGAACATTTAGGTCATTTTCGTCCTCCCTAGGCTTATTCTTGTCCAATTAGGGTTTTTAACCAATCTTGTGCATCCAATAAGTTCACTTGTGTCATTGGATGAACATTTAGGTCATTTTCGTCCTCCCAAGGCTTATTCTTGTCCAATTAGGGTTTCTAACCAATCTTGTGCATCCAATAGGTGTGTTTGTGTCATTGGATGAACATTTAGGTCATTTTCGTCTTCCCAAAGATTATTCTTGTTCAATTAGGGTTTCTAACCAATCTTGTTCATCCAATAGGTGTGTTTGTGTCATTTGATGAACATTTAGGTCATTTTCGTCCTCCCTAGGCTTATTCTTGTCCAATTAGGGTTTTTAAGGAATCTTGTGCATCCAATAAGTTCATTTGTGTCATTGGATGAACATTTAGGTCATTTTCGTCCTCCCTAGGCTTATTTTTGTGCAATTAGGGTTTTTAACCAATCTTGTGCATCCAATAGGTGTGTTTGTGTCATTAGATGAACATTTAGGTCATTTTCATCCTCCCAAGGCTTATTGTTGTCCAATTAGGGTTTTTAACCAATCTTGTGCATCCAATAGGTGTGTTTGTGTCATTGGATGAACATTTAGGTCATTTTCGTCCTCCCTAGGCTTATTCTTGTCCAATTAGGGTTTTTAACCAATATTGTGCATCCAATAAGTTCATTTGTGTCATTGGATGATCATTTAGGTCATTTTCGTCCTCCCTAGGCTTATTCTTGTCCAAAAAGGGTTTTTAACCAATCTTGTGCATGCAATAGGTGTGTTTGTGTCATTGGATTAACATTTAGGTCATTTTCGTCCTCCCAAGGCTTATTCTTGTCCAATTAGGGTTTTTAACCAATCTTGTGCATCCAATAAGTTCATTTGTGTCATTGGATGAACATTTAGGTCATTTTCGTCCTCCCTAGGCTTATTCTTGTCCAATTTGGGTTTTTAAGCAATCTTGTGAATCCAATAAGTTCATTTGTTTCATTGGATGAACATTTAGGTCATTTTCGTCATCCCTAGGCTTATTCTTGTTCAATTAGGGTTTCTAACCAATTTTGTGCATCCAATAGGTGTGTTTGTGTCATTGGATGAATATTTAGGTCATTTTCTTCCTCCCTAGTCTAATTCTTGTCCAATTAGGGTTTTAAGCAATCTTGTGCATCCAATAAGTTCATTTGTGTCATTGGATAAACATTTAGGTTATTTTCGTCCTCATTAGGCTTAGTTTTGTGCAATTAGGGTTTTTAACCAATCTTGTGCATGCAATAGGTGTGTTTGTGTCATTAGATGAACATTTAGGTCATTTTCATCCTCCCTAGTCTTATTGTTGTCCAATTAGGGTTTTTAACCAATCTTGTGCCTCCAATAAGTTCATTTGTGTCATTGGATGAACATTTAGGTCATTTTCGTCCTCCCAAGGCTTATTCTTGTCCAATTAGGATTTTTAACCAATCTTGTGCATCCAATAAGTTCATTTGTGTCATTGGATGAACATTTAGGTCATTTTCGTCCTCCCTAGGCTTATTCTTGTCCAATTAGGGTTTTTAAGCAATCTTGTGAATCCAATAAGTTCATTTGTTTCATTGGATGAACATTTAGGTCATTTTCGTCATCCCTAGGCTTATTCTTGTTCAATTAGGGTTTCTAACCAATTTTGTGCATCCAATAGGTGTGTTTGTGTCATTGGATGAATATTTAGGTCATTTTCTTCCTCCCTAGTCTTATTCTTGTCCAATTAGGGTTTTAAGCAATCTTGTGCATCCAATAAGTTCATTTGTGTCATTGGATAAACATTTAGGTTATTTTCGTCCTCATTAGGCTTAGTTTTGTGCAATTAGGGTTTTTAACCAATCTTGTGCATGCAATAGGTGTGTTTGTGTCATTAGATGAACATTTAGGTCATTTTCATCCTCCCTAGTCTTATTGTTGTCCAATTAGGGTTTTTAACCAATCTTGTGCATCCAATAGGTGTGTTTGTGTCATTGGATGAACATTTAGTTCATTTTCCTCCTCCCTAGTCTTATTCTTGTCCAATTAGGGTTTTAAGCAATCTTGTGCATCCAATAAGTTCATTTGTGTCATTGGATTAAGATTTAAGTCATTTTCTTCCTCCCTAGGCATATTCTTATTCAATTAGGGTTTCTAACCAATCTTGTGTATCCAATAGGTGTGTTTGTGTCATTGGATGAACATTTAGGTCATTTTCGTCCTCCCTAGGCTTATTCTTGTCCAATTAGGGTTTTTAACCAATCTTGTGCATCCAATAAGTTCATTTGTGTCATTGGATAAACATTTAGGTCATTTTCGTCCACCCTAGGCTTATTCTTGTCCAATTAGGGTTTTTAACCAATCTTGTGCCTCCAATAAGTTCATTTGTGTCATTGGATGAACATTTAGGTCATTTTCGTCCTCCCAAGGCTTATTCTTGTCCAATTAGGGTTTTTAACCAATCTTGTGCATCCAATAAGTTCATTTGTGTCATTGGATGAACATTTAGGTCATTTACGTCCTTCCTAGGCTTATTCTTGTCCAATTAGGGTTTTTAAGCAATCTTGTGAATCCAATAAGTTTATTTGTTTCATTGGATGAACATTTAGGTCATTTTCGTCCACCATAGGCTTATTCTTGTTCAATTAGGGTTTCTAACCAATCATGTGCATCCAATAGGTGTGTTTGTGTCATTGGATGAACATTTGGGTCATTTTCGTCCTCCCTAGTCTTATTCTTGTCCAATTAGGGTTTTAAGCAATCTTGTGCATCCAATAAGTTCATTTGTGTCATTGGATGAACATTTAGGTTATTTTCGTCCTCACTAGGCTTAGTTTTGTGCAATTAGGGTTTTTAACCAATCTTGTGCATCCAATAGGTGTGTTTGTGTCATTAGATGAACATTTAGGTCATTTTCATGCTCCCTAGGCTTATTGTTGTCCAATTAGGGTTTTTAACCAATCTTGTGCATCCAATAGGTGTGTTTGTGTCATTGGATGAACATTTAGGTCATTTTCGTCCTCCCTAGTCTTATTCTTGTCCAATTAGGGTTTTAAGCAATCTTGTGCATCCAATAAGTTCATTTGTGTCCTTGGATTAAGATTTAAGTCATTTTCGTCCTCCCTAGGCTTATTCTTGTTCAATTAGGGTTTCTAACCAATCTTGTGCATCCAATAGGTGTGTTTGTGTCATTGGATGAACATTTAGGTCATTTTCGTCCTCCCTAGGCTTATTCTTGTCTAATTAGGGTTTTTAAGCAATCTTGTGCATCCAATAAGTTCATTTGTGTCATTGGATTAAGCTTTAAGTTATTTTCGTCCTCCCTAGGCTTATTCTTGTCCAATTAGGGTTTTTAACCAATCTTGTGCATCCAATAGGTGTGTTTGTGTCATTGGATGAACATTTAGGTCATTTTCGTCCTCCCTAGGCTTATTCTTGTCCAATTAGGGTTTTTAACCAATCTTGTGCATCCAATAAGTTCATTTGTGTCATTGGATGAACAATTAGGTCATTAACGTCCTCCCTAGGCTTATTCTTGTCCAATTAGGGTTTTTAAGCAATCTTGTGAATCCAATAAATTCATTTGTTTCATTGGATGAACATTTAGGTCATTTTCGTCCTCCCTAGGCTTATTCTTGTCCAATTAGGGTTTTAAGCAATCTTGTGCATCCATTAAGTTCATTTGTGTCATTGGATGAACATTTAGGTTATTTTCGTCCTCACTAGGCTTAGTTTTGTGCAATTAGGGTTTTTAACAAATCTTGTGCGTCCAATAGGTGTGTTTGTGTCATTAGATGAACATTTAGGTCATTTTCATCGTCCCTAGGCTTATTGTTGTCCAATTAGGGTTTTTAACCAATCTTGTGCATCCAATAGGTGTGTTTGTGTCATTGGATGAACATTTAGGTCATTTTCATCCTCCCTAGTCTTATTCTTGTCCAATTAGGGTTTTAAGCAATCTTGTGCATCCAATAAGTTCATTTGTGTCATTGGATGAACATTTAGGTCATTTTCGTCCTCCCAAGGCTTATTCTTGTCCAATTAGGGTTTTTAACCAATCTTGTGCATCCAATAAGTTCATTTGTGTCATTGGATAAACATTTAGGTCATTTTCGTCCACCCTAGGCTTATTCTTGTCCAATTAGGGTTTTTAAGAAATCTTGTGCATCCAATAGGTGTGTTTGTGTCATTGGATGAACATTTAGGTCATTTTCGTCGTCCCTAGTCTTATTCTTGTCCAATTATGGTTTTAAGCAATCTTGTGCATCCAATAAGTTCATTTGTGTCATTGGATGAACATTTAGGTCATTTTCGTCCTCCCAAGGCTTATTCTTGTCCAATTAGGGTTTTTAACCAATCTTGTGCATCCAATAAGTTCATTTGTGTCATTGGATGAACATTTAGGTCATTTTCGTCCTCCCAAGGCTTATTGTTGTCCAATTAGGGTTTTTAACCAATCTTGTGCATCCAATAAGTTCATTTGTGTCATTGGATGAACATTTAGGTCATTTTCGTCCTCCCTAGGATTATTCTTGTCCAATTAGGGTATTTAACCAATCTTGTGCATCCAATAGGTGTGTTTGTGTCATTGGATGAACATTTAGGTCATTTTCGTTCTCCATAGGCTTATTCTTGTCCAATTAGGGCTTTTAACCAATCTTATGCATCCAATAAGTTCATTTGTGTCATTGGATGAACATTTAGGTCATTTTCGTCCACCCTAGGCTTATTCTTGTCCAATTAGGGTTTTTAACCAATCTTGTGCATCCAATAAGTTCATTTGTGTCATTGGATGAACATTTAGGTCATTTTCGTCCTCCCAAGGCTTATTCATGTCCAATTAGGGTTTTTAACCAATCTTGTGCATCCAATAAGTTCATTTGTGTCATTGGATGAACATTTAGGTTATTTTCGTCCTCACTAGGCTTAGTTTTGTGCAATTAGGGTTTTTAACCAATCTTGTGCATCCAATAGGTGTGTTTGTGTCATTAGATGAACATTTAGGTCATTTTCATACTCCCTAGGCTTATTGTTGTCCAATTAGGAGTTTTAACCAATCTTGTGCATCCAATAGGTGTGTTTGTGTCATTGGATGAATATTTAGGTCATTTTCGTCCTCCCTAGGCTTATTCTTGTCCAATTAGGGATTTTAAGCAATATTGTGCATCCAATAAGTTCATTTGTGTCATTGGATGAACATTTAGGTCATTTTCGCCCTCCCTAGGCTTATTCTTGTCCAATTAGGGTTTTTAACCAATCTTGTGCATCCAATAGGTGTGTTTGTGTCATTGGATGAACATTTAGGTCATTTTCGTCCTCCCTAGGCTTATTCTTGTCCAATTAGGGTTTTTAACCAATCTTGTGCATCCAATAAGTTCATTTGTGTCATTGGATAAACATTTAGGTCATTTTCGTCCACCCTAGGCTTATTCTTGTCCAATTAGGGTTTTTAACCAATCTTGTGCCTCCAATAAGTTCATTTGTGTCATTGGATAAACATTTAGGTCATTTTCGTCCTCCCAAGGCTTATTCTTGTCCAATTAGGGTTTTTAACCAATCTTGTGCATCCAATAAGTTCATTTGTGTCATTGGATGAACATTTAGGTCATTTACGTCCTTCCTAGGCTTATTCTTGTCCAATTAGGGTTTTTAAGCAATCTTGTGAATCCAATAAGTTCATTTGTTTCATTGGATGAACATTTAGGTCATTTTCGTCCTCCATAGGCTTATTCTTGTTCAATTAGGGTTTCTAACCAATCATGTGCATCCAATAGGTGTGTTTGTGTCATTGGATGAACATTTAGGTCATTTTCGTCCTCCCTAGTCTTATTCTTGTCCAATTAGGGTTTTAAGCAATCTTGTGCATCCAATAAGTTCGTTTGTGTCATTGGATGAACATTTAGGTTATTTTCGTCCTCCCTAGGCTTAGTTTTGTGCAATTAGGGTTTTTAACCAATCTTGTGCATCCAATAGGTGTGTTTGTGTCATTAGATGAACATTTAGGTCATTTTCATCCTCCCTAGGCTTATTGTTGTCCAATTAGGGTTTTTAACCAATCTTGTGCATCCAATAGGTGTGTTTGTGTCTTTGGATGAACATTTAGGTCATTTTCGTCCACCCTAGGCTTATTCTTGTCCAATTAAGGTTTTTAACCAATCTTGTGCATCCAATAAGTTCATTTGTGTCATTGGATGAACATTTAGGTCATTTTCGTCCTCCCAAGGCTTATTCTTGTCCAATTAGGGTTTTTAACCAATCTTGTGCATCCAATAAGTTCATTTGTGTCATTGGATGAACATTTAGGTCATTTTCGTCCTCCCTAGGCTTATTCTTGTCCAATTTGGGATTTTAACCAATCTTGTGCATCCAATAGGTGTGTTTGTGTCATTGGATGAACATTTAGGTCATTTTCGTCCTCCCTAGGCTTATTCTTGTCCAATTAGGGTTTTTAACCAATCTTGTGCATCCAATAAGTTCATTTGTGTCATTGGATAAACATTTAGGTCATTTTCGTCCTCCCTAGGCTTATTCTTGTCCAATTAGGGTTTTTAACCAATCTTGTGCATCCAATAAGTTCATTTGTGTCATTGGATGAACATTTACGTCATTTTCGTCCTCCCTAGGCTTATTCTTGTCCAATTAGGGTTTTTAACCAATCTTGTGCATCCAATAGGTGTGTTTGTGTCATTGGATGAACATTTAGGTCATTTTCGTCCTCCCTAGGCTTATTCTTGTCCAATTAGGGTTTTTAACCAATCTTGTGCATCCAATAAGTTCATTTGTGTCATTGGATGCACATTTAGGTCATTTTCGTCCACCCTAGGCTTATTCTTGTCCAATTAGGGTTTTTAACCAATCTTGTGCATCCAATAAGTTCATTTGTGTCATTGGATGAACATTTAGGTCATTTTCGTCCTCCCTAGGCTTATTCTTGTGCAATTAGGGTTTTTAACCAATCTTGTGCATCCAATAGGTGTGTTTGTGTCATTGATTGAACATTTAGGTCATTTTCGTCCTCCCTAGGCTTATTCTTGTCCAATTAGGGTTTTTAACCAATCTTGTGCATCCAATAAGTTCATTTGTGTCATTGGATAAACATTTAGGTCATTTTCGTCCACCCTAGGCTTATTCTTGTCCAATTAGGGTTTTTAACGAATCTTGTGCATCCAATAGGTGTGTTTGTGTCATTGGATGAACATTTAGGTCATTTTCGTCCTCCCTAGGCTTATTCTTGTCCAATTAGGGTTTTTAACCAATCTTGTGCATCCAATAAGTTCATTTGTGTCATTGGATTAACATTTAGGTCATTTTCGTCCTCCCTAGGCTTATTCTTGTCCAATTAGGGCTTCTAACCAATCGTGTGCATCCAATAGGTGTGTTTGTGTCATTGGATGAACATTTAGGTCATTTTCGTCCTCCCTAGGCTTATTCTTGTCCAATTAGGGTTTCTAACCAATCTTGTGCATCCAATAGGTGTGTTTGTGTCATTGGATGAACATTTAGTTTATTTTCGTCCTCCCTACACTTATTCTTGTCCAATTAGGGTTTCTAACCAATCTTGTGCATCCAATAGGTGTGTTTGTGTCATTGGATGAACATTTAGGTCATTTTCGTCCTCCCTAGTCTTATTCTTGTCCAATTAGGGTTTTAAGCAATCTTGTGCATCCAATAAGTTCATTTGTGTCATTGGATGAATATTTAGGTCATTTTCGTCCTCCCTAGGCTTATTCTTGTCCAATTAGGGTTTCTAACCAATCTTGTGCATCCAATAGGTGTGTTTGTGTCATTGGATGAACATTTAGGTCATTTTCGTGCTCCCTATGCTTATTCTTGTCCAATTAGGGTTTTTAACCAATCTTGTGCATCCAATAGGTGTGTTTGTGTCATTGGATGAACATTTAGGTCATTTTCGTCCTCCCTAGGCTTATTCTTGTCCAATTAGGGTTTTTAACCAATCTTGTGCATCCAATAAGTTCATTTGTGTCATTGGATTAACATTTAGATCATTTTCGTCCACCCTAGGCTTATTCTTGTCCAATTAGGGTTTTTAACCAATATTGTGCATCCAATAGGTGTGTTTGTGTCATTGGATGAACATTTAGGTCATTTCCGTCCTCCCTAGGCTTATTCTTGTCCAATTAGGGTTTCTAACCAATCTTGTGCATCCAATAGGTGTGTTTGTGTCATTGGATAAACATTTAGGTCATTTTCGTCCTCCCTATGCTTATTCTTGTCCAATTAGGGTTTTAACCAATCTTGGGCATCCAATAGGTGTGTTTGTGTCATTGGATGAACATTTAGGTCATTTTCGTCCTCCCTAGGCTTATTCTTGTCCAATTAGGGTTTTTAACCAATCTTGTGCATCCAATAAGTTCATTTGTGTCATTGGATTAACACTTAGGTCATTTTCGTCCTCCCTAGGCTTATTCTTGTCCAATTAGGGTTTCTAACCAATCTTGTGCATCCAATAGGTGTGTTTGTGTCATTGGATGAACATTTAGGTCATTTTCGTCCTCCCTAGTCTTATTCTTGTCCAATTAGGGTTTTTAACCAATCTTGTGCATCCAATAGGTGTGTTTGTGTCATTGGATGAACATTTAAGTCATTTTCATCCTCCCTAGGCTTATTCTCGTCCAATTAGGGTTTTTAACCAATCTTGTGCCTCCAATAAGTTCATTTGTGTCATTGGATGTACATTTAGGTCATTTTCATCCTCCCTAGGCTTATTCTTGTCCAATTAGGGTTTTTAAGCTATCTTGTGCATCCAATAAGTTCATTTGTGTCGTTGGATGAACATTTAGGTCATTTTCGTCCTCCCTAGGCATATTCTTATCTAATTAGGGTTTTTAACCAATCTTGTGCGTTCAATAGGTGTGTTTGTATCATTGGATGAACATTTAGGTCATTTTCGTCCTCCCTAGGCTTATTCTTGTCCAATTAGGGTTTTTAAGCAATCTTGTGCATCCAATAAGTTCATTTGTGTCATTGGATGAACATTTAGGTCATTTTTGTCCTCCCTAGGCTTATTCTTGTCCAATTAGGGTTTCTAACCAATCTTGTGCATTCAATAGGTGTATTTGTGTCATTGGATGAACATTTAGGTCATTTTCGTCCTCCCTAGGCTTATTCTGGTCCAATTAGGGTTTTTAAGCAATCTTGTGCATCCAATAAGTTCATTTGTGTCATTGGATGAACATTTAGATCATTTTCGACCTCCCTAGGCTTATTTTTGTCCAATTAGGGTTTCTAACCAATCTTGTGCATCCAATAGGTGTGTTTGTGTCATTGGATGAACATTTAGGTCATTTTCGTCCTCCCTAGGCTTATTCTTGTCCAATTAGGGTTTTTAACCAATCTTGTGCATCCAATAAGTTCATTTGTGTCATTGGATGAACATTTAGGTCATTTTCGTCCACCCTAGGCTTATTCTTGTCCAATTAGGGTTTTTAACCAATCTTGTGCATCCAATAAATTCATTTGTGTCATTGGATGAACATTTAGGTCATTTTCGTCCTCCCAAGGCTTATTCTTGTCCAATTAGGGTTTTTAAGCAATCTTGTGCATCAAATAAGTTCATTTGTGTCATTGGATGAACATTTAGGTCATTTTCGTCCACCCTAGGCTTATTGTTGTCCAATTAGGGTTTTTAACCAATCTTGTGCATCCAATAGGTGTGTTTGTGTCATTAGATGAACATTTAGGTCATTTTCCTCCTCCCTAGGCTTATTGTTGTCCAATTAGGGTTTTTAACCAATCTTGTGCATCCAATAGGTGTGTTTGTGTCATTGGATGAACATTTAGGTCATTTTCGTCCTCCCTAGTCTTATTCTTGTCCAATTAGGGTTTTAAGCCAATCTTGTGCATCCAATAGGTGTGTTTGTGTCATTTGATGAACATTTAGGTCATTTTCGTCCTCCCAAGGCTTATTCTTATCCAATTAGGGTTTTAAGCAATCTTGTGCATCCAATAAGTTCATTTGTGACATTGGATTAAGATTTAAGTCATTTTCGTCCTCCCTAGGCTTATTCTTGTCCAGTTAGGCTTTTTAACCAATCTTGTGCATCCAATAGGTGTGTTTGTGTCATTGGATGAACATTTAGGTCATTTTCGTCCTCCCTAGGCTTATTCTTGTCCAATTAGGGTTTTTAACCAATCTTGTGCATCCAATAGGTGTGTTTGTGTCATTGGATGAACATTTAGGTCATTTTCGTCCTCCCTAGGCTTATTCTTGTCCAATTAGGGGTTCTAACCAATCTTGTGCATCCAATAGGTGTATTTGTCTCATTGGATGAACATTTAGGTCATTTTCTTCCTCCCTAGTCTTATTCTTGTCCAATTAGGGTTTTAAGCAATCTTGTGCATCCAATAAGTTCATTTGTGTCATTGGATGAACATTTAGGTCATTTTCGTCCTCCCTAGGCTTATTCTTGTCCAATTAGGATTTTTAACCAATCTTGTGCATCCAATAAGTTCATTTGTGTCATTGGATGAACATTTAGGTCATTTTCGTCCTCCCTAGGCTTATTCTTGTCCAATTAGGGTTTCTAACCAATCTTGTGGATCCAATAATTTCATTTGTGTCATTGGATGAACATTTAGGTCATTTTCGTCCTCCCTAGGCTTATTCTTGTCCAATTAGGGTTTTTAACCAATCTTGTGCATCCAATAGGTGTGTTTGTGTCATTGGATGAACATTTAGGTCATTTTCGCCCTCCCTAGGCTTATTCTTGTCTAATTAGGGTTTTTAAGCAATCTTGTGCATCCAATAGGTGTGTTTGTGTCATTGAATGAACATTTAGGTCATTTTCGTCCTCCCTATGCTTATTCTTGTCCAATTACGGTTTCTAACCAATTTTGTGCATCCAATAGGTGTATTTGTGTCATTAGATGAACATTTAGGTCATTTTCGTCCTCCCTAGGCTTATTCTTGTCCAATTAGGGTTTTTAAGCAATCTTGTGCATCCAATAAGTTCATTTGTGTCATTGGATGAACATTTAGGTCGTTTTCATCCACCCTAGGCTTATTCTTGTCCAATTAGGGATTTTAACCAATCTTGTGCATCCAATAGGTGTGTTTGTGTCATTGGATGAACATTTAGGTCATTTTCGTCCTCCCTAGGCTTATTCTTGTCCAATTAGGGTTTTTAACCAATCTTGTGCATC
The DNA here is from genome assembly GCA_037974775.1 of Cicer pinnatifidum. Lineage (NCBI taxonomy): Eukaryota > Viridiplantae > Streptophyta > Magnoliopsida > Fabales > Fabaceae > Cicer > Cicer pinnatifidum. The sequence continues at coordinate 11,932 of JBBPBR010000729.1, forward strand.
CAATAAGTTCATTTGTGTCATTGGATAAACATTTAGGTCATTTTCGTCCACCCTAGGCTTATTCTTGTCCAATTAGGGTTTTTAACCAATCTTGTGCCTCCAATAAGTTTATTTGTGTCATTGGATGAACATTTAGGTCATTTTCGTCCTCCCAAGGCTTATTCTTGTCCAATTAGGGTTTTTAACCAATCTTGTGCATCCAATAAGTTCATTTGTGTCATTGGATGAACATTTAGGTCATTTACGTCCTTCCTAGGCTTATTCTTGTCCAATTAGGGTTTTTAAGCAATCATGTGAATCCAATAAGTTCATTTGTTTCATTGGATGAAAATTTAGGTCATTTTCGTCCTCCATAGGCTTATTCTTGTTCAATTAGGGTTTCTAACCAATCATGTGCATCCAATAGGTGTGTTTGTGTCATTGGATGAACATTTAGGTCATTTTCGTCCTCCCTAGTCTTATTCTTGTCCAATTAGGGTTTTAAGCAATCTTGTGCATCCAATAAGTTCATTTGTGTCATTGGATGAACATTTAGGTTATTTTCGTCCTCACTAGGCTTAGTTTTGTGCAATTAGGGTTTTTAACCAATCTTGTGCATGCAATAGGTGTGTTTGTGTCATTAGATGAACATTTAGGTCATTTTCATCCTCCCTAGTCTTATTGTTGTCCAATTAGGGTTTTTAACCAATCTTGTGCATCCAATAGGTGTGTTTGTGTCATTGGATGAACATTTAGGTTATTTTCGTCCTCACTAGGCTTAGTTTTGTGCAATTAGGGTTTTTAACCAATCTTGTGCATGCAATAGGTGTGTTTGTGTCATTAGATGAACATTTAGGTCATTTTCATCCTCCCTAGTCTTATTGTTGTCCAATTAGGGTTTTAAGCAATCTTGTGCATCCAATAAGTTCATTTGTGTCATTGGATTAAGATTTAAGTCATTTTCTTCCTCCCTAGGCATATTCTTATTCAATTAGGGTTTCTAACCAATCTTGTGCATCCAATAGGTGTGTTTGTGTCATTGGATGAACATTTAGGTCATTTTCGTCCTCCCTAGGCTTATTCTTGTCCAATTAGGGTTTTTAACCAATCTTGTGCATCCAATAAGTTCATTTGTGTCATTGGATAAACATTTAGGTCATTTTCGTCCACCCTAGGCTTATTCTTGTCCAATTAGGGTTTTTAACCAATCTTGTGCCTCCAATAAGTTCATTTGTGTCATTGGATGAACATTTAGGTCATTTTCGTCCTCCCAAGGCTTATTCTTGTACAATTAGGGTTTTTAACCAATCTTGTGCATCCAATAAGTTCATTTGTGTCATTGGATGAACATTTAGGTCATTTACGCCCTCCCTAGGCTTATTCTTGTCCAATTAGGGTTTTTAAGCAATCTTGTGAATCCAATAAGTTCATCTGTTTCATTGGATGAACATTTAGGTCATTTTCGTCCTCCCTAGGCTTATTCTTGTTCAATTAGGGTTTCTAACCAATCATGTGCATCCAATAGGTGTGTTTGTGTCATTGGATGAACATTTAGGTCATTTTCGTCCTCCCTAGTCTTATTCTTGTCCAATTAGGGTTTTAAGCAATCTTGTGCATCCAATAAGTTCATTTGTGTCATTGGATGAACATTTAGGTTATTTTCGTCCTCACTAGGCTTAGTTTTTTGCAATTAGGGTTTTTAACCAATCTTGTGCATCCAATAGGTGTGTTTGTGTCATTAGATGAACATTTAGGTCATTTTCATCCTCCCAAGGCTTATTGTTGTCCATTTAGGGTTTTTAACCAATCTTGTGCATCCAATAAGTTCATTTGTGTCATTGGATGAACATTTAGGTCATTTACGCCCTCCCTAGGCTTATTCTTGTCCAATTAGGGTTTTTAAGCAATCTTGTGAATCCAATAAGTTCATATGTTTCATTGGATGAACATTTAGGACATTTTCGTCCTCCCTAGGCTTATTCTTGTTCAATTAGGGTTTCTAACCAATCATGTGCATCCAATAGGTGTGTTTGTGTCATTGGATGAACATTTAGGTCATTTTCGTCCTCCCTAGTCTTATTCTTGTCCAATTAGGGTTTTAAGCAATCTTGTGCATCCAATAAGTTCATTTGTGTCATTGGATGAACATTTAGGTTATTTTCGTCCTCACTAGGCTTAGTTTTGTGCAATTAGGGTTTTTAACCAATCTTGTGCATGCAATAGGTGTGTTTGTGTCATTAGATGAACATTTAGGTCATTTTCATCCTCCCTAGTCTTATTGTTGTCCAATTAGGGTTTTTAACCAATCTTGTGCATCCAATAGGTGTGTTTGTGTCATTGGATGAACATTTAGGTTATTTTCGTCCTCACTAGGCTTAGTTTTGGGCAATTTGGGTTTTTAACCAATCTTGTGCATCCAATAGGTACGTTTGTGTCATTAGATGAACATTTAGGTCATTTTCATCCTCCCTAGGCTTATTGTTGTCCAATTAGGGTTTTTAACCAATCTTGTGCATCCAATAGGTGTGTTTGTGTCATTGGATGAACATTTAGGTCATTTTCGTCCTCCCTAGGCTTATTCTTGTCCAATTAGGGTTTTTAACCAATCCTGTGCATCCAATAAGTTCATTTGTGTCATTGGATAAACATTTAGGTCATTTTCGTCCACCCTAGGCTTATTCTTGTCCAATTAGGGTTTTTAACCAATCTTGTGCCTCCAATAAGTTCATTTGTGTCATTGGATGAACATTTAGGTCATTTTCGTCCTCCCAAGGCTTATTCTTGTCCAATTAGGATTTTTAACCAATCTTGTGCATCCAATAAGTTAATTTGTGTCATTGGATGAACATTTAGGTCATTTTCGTCCTCCCTAGGCTTATTCTTGTCCAATTAGGGTTTTTAAGCAATCTTGTGAATCCAATAAGTTCATTTGTTTCATTGGATGAACATTTAGGTCATCTTCGTCATCCCTAGGCTTATTCTTGTTCAATTAGGGTTTCTAACCAATCTTGTGCATCCAATAGGTGTGTTTGTGTCATTGGATGAATATTTAGGTCATTTTCTTCCTCCCTAGTCTTATTCTTGTCCAATTAGGGTTTTAAGCAATCTTGTGCATCCAATAAGTTCATTTGTGTCATTGGATAAACATTTAGGTTATTTTCGTCCTCATTAGGCTTAGTTTTGTGCAATTAGGGTTTTTAACCAATCTTGTGCATGCAATAGGTGTGTTTGTGTCATTAGATGAACATTTAGGTCATTTTCATCCTCCCTAGTCTTATTGTTGTCCAATTAGGGTTTTTAACCAATCTTGTGCATCCAATAGGTGTGTTTGTGTCATTGGATGAACATTTAGTTCATTTTCCTCCTCCCTAGTCTTATTCTTGTCCAATTAGGGTTTTAAGCAATCTTGTGCATCCAATAAGTTCATTTGTGTCATTGGATTAAGATTTAAGTCATTTTCTTCCTCCCTAGGCATATTCTTATTCAATTAGGGTTTCTAACCAATCTTGTGTATCCAATAGGTGTGTTTGTGTCATTGGATGAACATTTAGGTCATTTTCGTCCTCCCTAGGCTTATTCTTGTCCAATTAGGGTTTTTAACCAATCTTGTGCATCCAATAAGTTCATTTGTGTCATTGGATAAACATTTAGGTCATTTTCGTCCACCCTAGGCTTATTCTTGTCCAATTAGGGTTTTTAACCAATCTTGTGCCTCCAATAAGTTCATTTGTGTCATTGGATGAACATTTAGGTCATTTTCGTCCTCCCAAGGCTTATTCTTGTCCAATTAGGGTTTTTAACCAATCTTGTGCATCCAATAAGTTCATTTGTGTCATTGGATGAACATTTAGGTCATTTTCGTCCTCCCTAGGCTTATTCTTGTCCAATTAGGGTTTCTAACCAATCTTGTGCATCCAATAGATGTGTTTGTGTCATTGGATGAATAATTAGGTCATTTTCGTCCTCCCTAGTATTATTTTTGTCCAATTAGGGTTTTAAGCAATCTTGTGAATCCAATAAGTTCATTTGTTTCATTGGATGAACATTTAGGTCATTTTCGTCCTCCCTAGGCTTATTCATGTTCAATTAGGGTTTCTAACCAATCTTGTGCATCCAATAGGTGTGTTTGTGTCATTTGATGAATATTTAGGTCATTTTCGTCCTCCCTAGTCTTATTTTTGTTCAATTAGGGTTTTAAGCAATCTTGTGCATCCAATAAGTTCATTTGTGTCATTGGATAAACATTTAGGTTATTTTCGTCCTCACTAGGCTTAGTTTTGTGCAATTAGGGTTTTTAACCAATCTTGTGCAACCAATAGGTGTGTTTATGTCATTAGATGATCATTTAGGTCATTTTCATCCTCCCTAGGCTTATTGTTGTCCAATTAGGGTTTTTAACCAATCTTGTGCATCCAATAGGTGTGTTTGTGTCATTGGATGAACATTTAGGTCATTTTCGTCCTCCCTAGGCTTATTCTTGTCCAATTAGGGTTTTTAAGCAATCTTGTGCATCCAATAAGTTCATTTGTGTCATTGGATGGACATTTAGGTCATTTTCGTCCTCCCTAGGCTTATTCTTGTCCAATTAGGGTTTTTAACCAATCTTGTGCATCCAATAGGTGTGTTTGTGTCATTGGATGAACATTTAGGTCATTTTCGTCCTCCCTAGGCTTATTCTTGTCCAATTAGGGTTTTTAACCAATCCTGTGCATCCAATAGGTGTATTTGTGTCATTGGATGAACATTTAGGTCATTTTCGTCCTCCCTAGGCTTATTCTTGTCCAATTAGGGTTTTTAAGCAATCTTGTGCATCCAATAAGTTCAAGTGTGTCATTGGATGAACATTTAGGTCATTTTCTTCCTCCCTAGGCTTATTCTTGTCCAATTAGGGTTTTTAACCAATCTTGTGCATCCAATAGGTGTATTTGTGTCATTCGATGAACATTTAGGTCATTTTCGTCCTCCCTAGGCTTATTCTTGTCCAATTAGGGTTTTTAAGCAATCTTGTGCATCCAATAAGTTCATTTGTGTCATTGGATGAACATTTAGGTCATTTTCGTCCTCCCTAGGCTTATTCTTGTCCAATTAGGGTTTTTAACCAATCTTGTGCATCCAATAAGTTCATTTGTGTCATTGGATAAACATTTAGGTCATTTTCACCCACCCTAGGCTTATTCTTGTCCAATTAGGGTTTCTAACCAATCTTGTGCATCCAATAAGTTCATTTGTGTCATTGGATGAACATTTAGGTCATTTTCGTCCTCCCTAGGCTTATTCTTGTCCAATTAGGGTTTTTAACCAATCTTGTGCATCCAATAAGTTCATTTGTGTCATTGGATAAACATTTAGGTCATTTTCGTCCTCCCTAGGCTTATTCTTGTCCAATTAGGGTTTTTAACCAATCTTTTGCATCCAATAGGTGTGTTTGTGTCATTGGATGAACATTTAGATCATTTTCGTCCTCCCTAGGCTTATACTTGTCCAATTAGGGTTTTTAAGCAATCTTGTGCATCCAATAAGTTCATTTGTGTCATTGGATGAACATTTAGGTCATTTTCGTCCTCCCTAGGCTTATTCTTGTCCAATTAGGGTTTTTAACCAATCTTGTGCATCCAATAAGTTCATTTGTGTCATTGGATAAACATTTAGGTCATTTTCGTCCTCCCTAGGCTTATTCTTGTCCAATTAGGGTTTCTAACCAATCTTATGCATCCAATAGGTGTATTTGTGTCATTGGATGAACATTTAGGTCATTTTCGTCCTCCCTAGGCTTATTCTTGTCTAATTAGGGTTTTTAAGCAATCTTGTGCATCCAATAAGTTCATTTGTGTCATTAGTTGAACATTTAGGTCATTTTCGTCCTCCCTAGGCTTATTCTTGTCCAATTAGGGTTTTTAACCAATCTTGTGCATCCAATAGGTGTGTTTGTGTCATTGGATGAACATTTAGGTCATTTTCGTCCTCCCTAGGCTTATTCTTGTCCAATTAGGGTTTCTTACGAATCTTGTGCATCCAATAGGTGTGTTTGTGTCATTGGATGAACATTTAGGTCAGTTTCTTCCTCCCTAGGCTTATTCTTGTCCAATTAGGGTTTCTTACGAATCTTGTGCATCCAATAGGTGTGTTTGTGTCATTGGATGAACATTTAGGTCATTTTCGTCCTCCCTAGGCTTATTCTTGTCCAATTAGGGTTTTTAACCAATCTTGTGCATCCAATAAGTTCATTTGTGTCATTGGATAAACATTTAGGTCATTTTCGTCCACCCTGGGCTTATTCTTGTCCAATTAGGGTTTTTGACCAATCTTGTGCATCCAATAGGTTCATTTGTGTCATTGGATGAACATTTAGGTTATTTTCGTCCTCCCAAGGCTTATTCTTGTCCAATTAGGGTTTTTAACCAATCTTGTGCATCCAATAAGTTCATTTGTGTCATTGGATGAACATTTAGGTCATTTTCGTCCTCCCTAGGCTTATTCTTGTCCAATTAGGGTTTTTAAGCAATCTTGTGAATCCAATAAGTTCATTTGTTTCATTGGATGAACATTTAGGTCATTTTCGTCCTCCCTACGCTTATTCTTGTTCAATTAGGGTTTCTAACCAATCTTGTGCATCCAATAGGTGTGTTTGTGTCATTGGATGAACATTTAGGTTATTTTCGTCCTCCCTAGTCTTATTCTTGTCCAATTAGGGTTTTAAGCAATCTTGTGCATCCAATAGGTTCATTTGTGTCATTGGATGAACATTTAGGTCATTTTCGTCCTCCCAAGGCTTATTCTTGTCCAATTTGGGTTTTTAACCAATCTTGTGCATCCAATAAGTTCATTTGTGTCATTGGATGAACATTTAGGTCATTTTCGTCCTCCCTAGGCTTATTCTTGTCCAATTAGGGTTTTTAAGCAATCTTGTGAATCCAATAAGTTCATTTGTTTCATTGGATGAACATTTAGGTCATTTTCGTCCTCCCTACGCTTATTCTTGTTCAATTAGGGTTTTTAACCAATCTTGTGCATCCAATAGGTGTGTTTGTGTCATTGGATGAACATTTAGGTTATTTTCGTCCTCCCTAGTCTTATTCTTGTCCAATTAGGGTTTTAAGCAATCTTGTGCATCCAATAAGTTCATTTGTGTCATTGGATGAACATTTAGGTTATTTTCGTCCTCACTAGGCTTAGTTTTGTGCAATTAGGGTTTTTAACCAATCTTGTGCATCCAATAGGTGTGTTTGTGTCATTAGATGAACATTTAGGTCATTTTCATCCTCCCTAGGCTTATTCTTGTGCAATTAGGGTTTCTAACCAATCTTGTGCATCCAATAGGTGTATTTGTGTCATTGGATGAACATTTAGGTCATTTTCGTCCTCCCTAGGCTTATTCTTGTCCAATTAGGGTTTTTAAGCAATCTTGTGCATCCAATAAGTTCATTTGTGTTATTGGATGAACATTTAGGTCATTTTCGTCCTCCCTAGGCTTATTCTTGTCCAATTAGGGTTTTTAACCAATCTTGTGCATCCAATAAGTTCATTTGTGTCATTGGATGAACATTTAGGTCATTTTCGTCCTCCCAAGGCTTGTTCTTGTCCAATTAGGGTTTTTAACCAATCTTGTGCATCCAATAAGTTCATTTGTGTCATTGGATAAACATTTAGGTCATTTTCGTCCACCCTAGGCTTATTCTTGTCCAATTAGGGTTTTTAACCAATCTTGTGCCTCCAATAAGTTCATTTGTGTCATTGGATGAACCTTTAGGTCATTTTCGTCCTCCCTAGGCTTATTCTTGTCCAATTAGGGTTTTTAACCAATCTTGTGCATCCAATAAGTTCATTTGTGTCATTGGATGAACATTTAGGTCATTTTCGTCCTCCCTAGGCTTATTCTTGTCCAATTAGGGTTTTTAACACATCTTGTGCATCCAATAGGTGTGTTTGTGTCATTGGATGAACATTTAGGTCATTTTCGTCCTCCCTAGGCTTATTCTTGTCCAATTAGGGTTTTTAACCAATCTTGTGCATCCAATAAGTTCATTTGTGTCATTGGATAAACATTTAGGTCATTTTCGTTCACCCTAGGCTTATTCTTGTCCAATTAGGGTTTTTAACCAATCTTGTGCATCCAATAGGTGTGTTTGTGTCATTGGATGAACATTTAGGTCATTTTTGTCCTCCCTAGGCTTATTCTTGTCCAATTAGGGTTTTTAACCAATCTTGTGCATCCAATAGGTGTATTTGTGTCATTGGATGAACATTTAGGTCATTTTCGTCCTCCCTAGGCTTATTCTTGTCCAATTAAGGTTTTTAACCAATCTTGTGCATCCAATAAGTTCATTTGTGTCATTGGATGAACATTTAGGTCATTTTCATCCTCCCTAGGCTTATTGTTGTCCAATTAGGGTTTTTAACCAATCTTGTGCATCCAATAGGTGTGTTTGTGTCATTGGATGAACATTTAGGTCATTTTCGTCCTCCCTAGGCTTATTCTTGTCCAATTAGGGTTTTTAACCAATCTTGTGCATCCAATAAGTTCATTTGTGTCATTGGATAAACATTTAGGTCATTTTCGTCCACCCTAGGCATATTCTTGTCCAATTAGGGTTTTTAACCAATCTTGTGCATCCAATAGGTGTGTTTGTGTCATTGGATGAACATTTAGGTCATTTTCGTCCTCCCTAGGCTTATTCTTGTCCAATTAGGGTTTCTAACCAATCTTGTGCATCAAATAGGTGTATTTGTGTCGTTGGATGAAAATTTAGGTCATTTTCGTCCTCCCTAGGCTTATTCTTGTCCAATTATGGTTTTTAAGCAATCTTGTGCATCCAATAAGTTCATTTGTGTCATTGGATAAACATTTAGATCATTTTCGTCCACCCTAGGCTTATTCTTGTCCAATTAGGGTTTTTAACCAATCTTGTGCATCCAATAGGTTCATTTGTGTCATTGGATGAACATTTAGGTCCTTTTCGTCCTCCCAAGGCTTATTCTTGTACAATTAGGGTAGTTAACCAATCTTGTGCATCCAATAAGTTCATCTGTGTCATTGGATGAACATTTAGGTCATTTTCGTCCTCCCTAGGCTTATTCTTGTCCAATTAGGGTTTTTAACCAATCTTGTGCATCCAATAAGTTCATTTGTGTCATTGGATAAACATTTAGGTCATTTTCGTCCTCCCTAGTCTTATTCTTGTCCAATTAGGGTTTTTATGCAATATTGTGCATCCAATAGGTGTGTTTGTGTCATTGGACGAACATTTAGGTCATTTTCGTCCTCCCTAGGCTTATTCTTGTCCAATTAGGGTTTTTAACTAATCTTGTGCATCCAATAAGTACATTTGTGTCATTGGATGAACATTTAGGTCATTTTAGTCCTCCCTAGGCTTATTCTTGTCCAATTAGGGTTTTTAACCAATCTTGTGCATCCAATAAGTTCATTTGTGTCATTGGATGAACATTTAGGTCATTTTCGTCCTCCCTAGAATTATTCTTGTCCAATTAGGGTTTCTAACCAATCTTGTGCATCCAATAAGTTCAATTGTGTCATTGGATGAAAATTTAGGTCATTTTCGTCCTCCCTAGGCTTATTCTTGTCTAATTAGGGTTTTTAAGCAATCTTGTGCATCCAATAAGTTCATTTGTGTCATTGGATGAACATTTAGGTCATTTGTGTCCTCCATAGGCTTATTGTTGTCCAATTAGGGTTTTTAAGAAATCTTGTGAGTCCAATAAATTCATTTGTTTCATTGGATGAACATTTAGGTCATTTTCGTCCTCCCTAGGCTTATTCTTGTTCAATTAGGGTTTCTAACCAATCATGTGCATCCAATAGGTGTGTTTGTGTCATTGGATGAACATTTAGGTCATTTTCGTCCTCCCTAAGCTTATTCTTGTCCAATTAGGGTTTTAAGCAATCTTGTGCATCCAATAAGTTCATTTGTGTCATTGGATGAACATTTAGGTTATTTTCGTCCTCACTAGGCTTAGTTTTGTGCAATTAGGGTTTTTAACCAATCTTGTGCATCCAATAGGTGTGTTTGTGTCATTAGATGAACATTTAGGTCATTTTCATCCTCCCTAGGCTTATTGTAGTCCAATTAGGGATTTTAACCAATCTTGTGCATCCAATAGGTGTGTTTGTGTCATTTGATGAACATTTAGGTCATTTTCATCCTCCCTAGTCTTATTCTTGTCCAATTAGGGTTTTAAGCAATCTTGTGCATCCAATAAGTTCATTTGTGTCATTGGATTAAGATTTAAGTCATTTTCGTCCTCCCTAGGCTTATTCTTGTTCAATTAGGGTTTCTAACCAGTCTTGTGCATCCAATAGGTGTGTTTGTGTCATTGGATGAACATTTAGGTCATTTTCTTCCTCCCTAGTCTTATTCTTGTCCAATTAGGGTTTTAAGCAATCTTGTGCATCCAATAAGTTCATTTGTGTCATTGGATTAAGATTTAAGTCATTTTCGTCCTCTCTAGGGTTATTCTTGTTCAATTAGGGTTTCTAACCAATCTTGTGCATCCAATAGGTGTATTTGTGTCATTGGATGAACATTTAGGTCATTTTCGTCCTCCCTAGGCTTATTCTTGTCTAATTAGGGTTTTTAAGCAATCTTGTGCATCCAGTAAGTTCATTTGTGTCATTGGATGAACATTTAGGTCATTTTCGTCCTCCCTAGGTTTATTCTTGTCCAATTAGGGTTTTTAACCAATCTTGTGCATCCAATAGGTGTGTTTGTGTCATTGGATGAACATTTAGGTCATTTTCTTCCTCCCTAGGCTTATTCTTGTCCAATTAGGGTTTTAAGCAATCTTGTGCATCCAATAAGTTCATTTGTGTCATTGGATGAGCATTTAGGTCATTTTCGTCCTCCCTATGCTTATTTTTGTGCAATTAGGGTTTTTAACCAATCTTGTGCATCCAATAGGTGTGTTTGTGTCATTAGATGATCATTTAGGTCATTTTCATCCTCCCTAGGCTTATTGTTGTCCAATTAGGGTTTTTAACCAATCTTGTGCATCCAATAGGTGTGTTTGTGATATTGGATGAACATTTAGGTCATTTTCGTCCTCCCTAGTCTTATTCTTGTCCAATTAGGGTTTTAAGCCAATCTTGTGCATCCAAGAGGTGTGTTTGTGTTATTTGATGAACATTTAGGTCATTTTCATCCTCCCTAGGCTTATTGTTGTCCAATTAGGGTTTTTAACCAATCTTGTGCATCCAATAGGTGTGTTTGTGTCATTGGATGAACATTTAGGTCATTTTCGTCCTCCCTAGTCTTATTCTTGTCCAATTAGGGTTTTAAGCAATCTTGTGCATCCAATAAGTTCATTTGTGTCATTGGATGAACATTTAGGTCATTTTCGTCCTCCCTAGGCTTATTTTTGTGCAATTAGGGTTTTTAACCAATCTTGTGCATCCAATAGGTGTGTTTGTGTCATTAGATGATCATTTAGCTCATTTTCATCCTCCCTAGGCTTATTGTTGTCCAATTAGGGTTTTTAACTAATCTTGTGCATCCAATAGGTGTGTTTGTGATATTGGATGAACATTTAGGTCATTTTCGTCCTCCCTAGTCTTATTCTTGTCCAATTAGGGTTTTAAGCCAATCTTGTGCATCCAATAGGTGTGTTTGTGTTATTTGATGAACATTTAGGTCATTTTCATCCTCCCTAGGCTTATTGTTGTCCAATTAGGGTTTTTAACCAATCTTGTGCATCCAATAGGTGTGTTTGTGTCATTGGATGAACATTTAGGTCATTTTCGTCCTCCCTAGTCTTATTCTTGTCCAATTAGGGTTTTAAGCAATCTTGTGCATCCAATAAGTTCATTTGTGCCATTGGATGAACATTTAGGTTATTTTCGTCCTCACTAGGCTTAGTTTTGTGCAATTAGGGTTTTAAACCATTCTTGTGCATCCAATAGGTGTGTTTGTGTCATTAGATGAACATTTAGGTCATTTTCATCCTCCCTAGGCTTATTGTTGTCCAATTAGGGTTTTTAACCAATCTTGTGCATCCAATAGGTGTGTTTGTGTCATTGGATGAACATTTAGGTCATTTTCGTCCTCCCTAGGCTTATTCTTGTCCAATTAGGGATTTTAAGCAATCTTGTGTATCCAATAAGTTCATTTGTGTCATTGGATGAACATTTAGGTCATTTTCGTCCTCCCTAGGCTTATTCTTGTCCAATTAGGGTTTTTAACCAATCTTGTGCATCCAATAGGTGTGTTTGTGTCATTGGATGAACATTTAGGTCATTTTTTTCCTCCCTAGTCTTATTCTTGTCCAATTAGGGTTTTTAAGCAATCTTGTGCATCCAATAAGTTAATTTGTGTCATTGGATGAACATTTAGGTCATTTTCATCCTCCCTAGGCTTATTCTTGTCCAATTAGGGTTTTTAACCAATCTTGTGTATCCAATAGGTGTGTTTGTGTCATTGGATGAACATTTAGGTCATTTTCGTCCTCCCTAGGCTTATTCTTGTCCAATTAGGGTTTTTAAGCAATCTTGTGCATCCAATAAGTTCATTTGTGTCATTGGATGAACATTTAGTTCGTTTTCGTCCTCCCTAGGCTTATTCTTGTCCAATTAGGGTTTTTAACCAATCTTGTGCATCCTATACGTGTGTTTGTGTCATTGGATGAACATTTAGGTCATTTTCGTCCTCCCTAGGCTTATTCTTGTCCAATTAGGGTTTTTAACCAATCTTGTGCATCCAATAGGTTCATTTGTGTCATTGGATGAACATTTAGGTTATTTTCGTCCTCCCAAGGCTTATTCTTGTCCAATTAGGGTTTTTAACCAATCTTGTGCATCCAATAAGTTCATTTGTGTCATTGGATGAACATTTAGGTCATTTTCGTCCTCCCTAGGCTTATTCTTGTCCAATTAGGGTTTTTAAGCAATGTTGTGAATCCAATAAGTTCATTTGTTTCATTGGATGAACATTTAGGTCATTTTCGTCCTCCCTACGCTTATTCTTGTTCAATTAGGGTTTCTAACCAATCTTGTGCATCCAATAGGTGTGTTTGTGTCATTGGATGAACATTTAGGTCATTTTCGTCCTCCCTAGTCTTATTCTTGTCCAACTAGGGTGTTAAGCAATCTTGTGCATCCAATAAGTTCATTTGTGTCATTGGATGAACATTTAGGTTATTTTCGTCCTCACTAGGCTTAGTTTTGTGCAATTTGGATTTTTAACCAAACTTGTGCATCCAATAGGTACGTTTGTGTCATTAGATGAACATTTAGGTCATTTTCATCCTCCCTAGGCTTATTGTTGTCCAATTAGGGTTTTTAACCAATCTTGTGCATCCAATAGGTGTGTTTGTGTCATTGGATGAACATTTAGGTCATTTTCGTCCTCCCTAGGCTTATTCTTGTCCAATTAGGGTTTTTAACCAATCCTGTGCATCCAATAAGTTCATTTGTGTCGTTGGATAAACATTTAGGTCATTTTCGTCCACCCTAGGCTTATTCTTGTCCAATTAGGGTTTTTAACCAATCTTGTGCCTCCAATATGTTCATTTGTGTCATTGGATGAACATTTAGGTCATTTTCGTCCTCCCAAGGCTTATTCTTGTCCAATTAGGATTTTTAACCAATCTTGTGCATCCAATAAGTTCATTTGTGTCATTGGATGAACATTTAGGTCATTTTCGTCCTCCCTAGGCTTATTCTTGTCCAATTAGGGTTTTTAAGCAATCTTGTGAATCCAATAAGTTCATTTGTTTCATTGGATGAACATTTAGGTCATTTTCGTCATCCCTAGGCTTATTCTTGTTCAATTAGGGTTTCTAACCAATCTTGTGCATCCAATAGGTGTGTTTGTGTCATTGGATGAATATTTAGGTCATTTTCTTCCTCCCTAGTCTTATTCTTGTCCAATTAGGGTTTTAAGCAATCTTGTGCATCCAATAAGTTCATTTGTGTCATTGGATATACATTTAGGTTATTTTCGTCCTCATTAGGCTTAGTTTTGTGCAATTAGGGTTTTTAACCAATCTTGTGCATGCAATAGGTGTGTTTGTGTCATTAGATGAACATTTAGGTCATTTTCATCCTCCCTAGTCTTATTGTTGTCCAATTAGGGTTTTTAACCAATCTTGTGCATCCAATAGGTGTGTTTGTGTCATTGGATGAACATTTAGGTCATTTTCGTCCTCCCTAGGCTTATTCTTGTCCAATTAGGGTTTTTAAGCAATATTGTGCATCCAATAAGTTCATTTGTGTCATTGGATGAACATTTAGTTCATTTTCGTCCTCCCTAGGCTTATTCTTGTCCAATTAGGGTTTTTAACCAATCTTGTGCATCCAATAAGTTCATTTGTGTCATTGGATAAACATTTAGGTTATTTTCGTCCTCATTAGGCTTAGTTTTGTGCAATTAGGGTTTTTAACCAATCTTGTGCATGCAATAGGTGTGTTTGTGTCATTAGATGAACATTTAGGTCATTTTCATCCTCCCTAGTCTTATTGTTGTCCAATTAGGGTTTTTAACCAATCTTGTGCATCCAATAGGTGTGTTTGTGTCATTGGATGAACATTTAGGTCATTTTCGTCCTCCCTAGTCTTATTCTTGTCCAATTAGGGTTTTAAGCAATCTTGTGCATCCAATAAGTTCATTTGTGTCATTGGATGAACATTTAGGTCATTTTCTTCCTCCCTAGGCTTATTCTTGTCCAATTAGGGTTTTTAAGCAATCTTGTCCATCCACTAAGTTCATTTGTGTCATTGGATGAACATTTAGGTTATTTTCGTCCTCACTAGGCTTAGTTTTGTGCAATTAGGGTTTTTAACCAATCTTGTGCATCCAATAGGTGTGTTTGTGTCATTAGATGAACATTTAGGTCATTTTCATCCTCCCAAGGCTTATTGTTGTCCAATTAGGGTTTTTAACCAATCTTGTGCATCCAATAGGTGTGTTTGTGTCATTGGATGAACATTTAGGTCATTTTCGTCCTCCCTAGTCTTATTCTTGTCCAATTAGGGTTTTAAGCAATCTTGTTCATCCAATAAGTTCATTTGTGTCATTGGATTAAGATTTAAGTCATTTTCGTCCTCCCTAGGCTTATTCTTGTCCAATTAGGGTTTTTAAGCAATCTTGTGCATCCAATAAGTTCATTTGTGTCATTGGATGAACATTTAGGTCATTTTCGTCCTCCCTAGGCTTATTCTTGTCCAATTAGGGTTTTTAACCAATCTTGTGCATCCAATAAGTTCATTTGTGTCATTGGATGAACATTTAGGTCATTTTCGTCCTCCCTAGGCTTATTCTTGTCCAATTAGGATTTTTAACCAATCTTGTGCATCCAATAAGTTCATTTGTGTCATTGGATGAACATTTAGGTCATTTTCGTCCTTCCTAGAATTATTCTTGTCCAATTAGGGTTTCTAACCAATCTTGTGCATCCAATAAGTTCATTTGTGTCATTGGATGAACATTTAGGTCATTTTCGTCCTCCCTAGGCTTATTCTTGTCCAAGTAGGGTTTTTAACCAATCTTGTGCATCCAATAGGTGTGTTTGTGTCATTGGATGAACATTTAGGTCATTTTCGTCCTACCTAGACTTATTCTTGTCCAATTAATGTTTCTAACCAATCTTGTGCATCCAATAGGTGTATTTGTGTCATTGGATGAACATTTAGGTCATTTTCGTCCTCCGTAGGCTTATTCATGTCCAATTAGGGTTTTTAAGCAATCTTGTGCATCCAATAAGTTCATTTGTGTCATTGGATGAACATTTAGGTCATTTTCGTCCTCCCTGGGCTTATTCTTGTCCAATTAGGGTTTTTAACCAATCTTGTGAATCCAATAGGTGTGTTTGTGTCATTGGATGAACATTTAGGTCATTTTCGTCCTCCCTAGGCTTATTCTTGTCCAATTAGGGATTCTAACCAATCTTGTGCATCCAATAGGTGTGTTTGTGTAATTGGATGAACATTTAGGTCATTTTCGTCCTCCCTAGTCTTATTCTTGTCCAATTAGGGTTTTAAGCAATCTTGTGCATCCAATAAGTTCATTTGTGTCATTGGATTAAGATTTAAGTCATTTTCGTCCTCCCTAGGCTTATTCTTGTTCAATTAGGGTTTTTAACCAATCTTGTGCATCCAATAGGTGTATTTGTGTCATTGGATGAACATTTAGGTTATTTTCGTCCTCACTAGGCTTAGTTTTGTGCAATTAGGGTTTTTAACCAATCTTGTGCATCCAATAGGTGTGTTTGTGTCATTAGATGAACATTTAGGTCATTTTCATCCTTCCTAGGCTTATTGTTGTCCAATTAGGGTTTCTAACCAATCTTGTGCATCCAATAGGTGTGTTTGTGTCATTGGATGAACATTTAGGTCATTTTCGTCCTCCCTAGTCTTATTCTTGTCCAATTAGGGTTTTAAGCAATCTTGTGCATCCAATAAGTTCATTTGTGTCATTGGATGAATATTTAGGTCATTTTCATCCTCCCTAGGCTTATTCTTGTCCAATTAGGGTTTTTAACCAATCATGTGCGTCCAATAAGTTCATTTGTGTCATTGGATGAACAATTAGGTCATTTTCGTCCACCCTAAGCTTATTCTTGTCCAATTAGGGTTTTTAACCAATCTTATGCATCCAATAAGTTCATTTGTGTCGTTGGATGAACATTTCGGTCATTTTCGTCCTCCCAAGGCTTATTCTTGTCCAATTAGGGTTTCTAACCAATCTTGTGCATCCAATAGGTGTGTTTGTGTCATTGGATGAACATTTAGGTCATTTTCGTCCTCCCTAGGCTTATTCTTGTCCAATTAGGGTTTTTAACCAATCTTGTGCATCCAATAAGTTCATTTGTGTCATTGGATTAACATTTAGGTCATTTTCGTCCTTCCTAGGCTTATTCTTGTCCAATTAGGGTTTCTAACCAATCTTGTGCATCCAATAGGTGTGTTTGTGTCATTGGATGAACATTTAGGTCATTTTCGTCCTCCCTAGTCTTATTCTTGTCCAATTAGGGTTTTTAACCAATCTTGTGCATCTAATAAGTTCATTTGTGTCATTGGATGAACATTTAGGTCATTTTCGTCCTCCCTAGGCTTATTCTTGTCCAATTAGGGTTTTTAACCAATCTTGTGCATCCAATAGGTGTGTTTGTGTCATTGGATGAACATTTAGGTCATTTTCGTCCTACCTAGGCTTATTCTTGTCCAATTAGGGTTTCTAACCAATCTTGTGCATCCAATAGGTGTATTTGTGTCATTGGATGAACATTTAGGTCATTTTCGTCCTCCATAGGCATATTCTTGTCCAATTAGGGTTTTTAAGCAATCTTGTGCATCCAATAAGTTCATTTGTGTTATTGGATGAACATTTAGGTCATTTTCGTCCTCCCTAGTCTTATTCTTGTCCAATTATGGTTTTTAACCAATCTTGTGCATCCAATAGGTGTGTTTGTGTCATTGGATGAACATTTAGGTCATTTTCGTCCTCCCTAGGCTTATTCTTGTCCAATTAGGGTTTCTAACCAATTAAGAATAAGACTACGTTTGTGTCATTAGATGAACATTTAGGTCATTTTCATCCTCCCTAGGCTTATTGTTGTCCAATTAGGGTTTTTAACCAATCTTGTGCATCCAATAGGTGTGTTTGTGTCATTGGATGAACATTTAGGTCATTTTCGTCCTCCCTAGGCTTATTCTTGTTCAATTAGGGTTTCTAACCAATAATGTGCATACAATAGGTGTGTTTGTGTCATTGGATGAACATTTAGGTCATTTTCGTCCTCCCTAGTCTTATTCTTGTCCAATTAGGGTTTTAAGCAATCTTGTGCATCCAATAAGTTCATTTGTGTCATTGGATTAACATTTAGGTTATTTTCGTCCTCACTAGGCTTAGTTTTGTGCAATTAGGGTTTTTAACCAATCTTGTGCATCCAATAGGTGTGTTTGTGTCATTAGATGAACATTTAGGTCATTTTCATCCTCCCTAGGCTTATTGTTGTCCAATTAGGGTTTTTAACCAATCTTGTGCATCCAATAGGTGTGTTTGTGTCATTGGATGAACATTTAGGTCATTTTCGTCCTCCCTAGTCTTATTCTTGTCCAATTAGGGTTTTAAGCAATCTTGTGTATCCAATAACTTCATTTGTGTCATTGGATGAACATTTAGGTCATTTTCGTCCTCCCTAGGCTAATTCTTGTCCAATTAGGGTTTTTAAGCAATCTTGTGCATCCAATAAGTTCATTTGTGTCATTGGATGAACATTTAGGTTATTTTCGTCCTCCCTAGGCTTAGTTTTGTGCAATTAGGGTTTTTAACCAATCTTGTGCATCCAATAGGTGTGTTTGTGTCATTAGATGAACATTTAGGTCATTTTTATCCTCCCTAGGCTTATTGTTGTCCAATTAGGGTTTTTAACCAATCTTGTGCATCCAATAGGTGTGTTTGTGTCATTGGATGAACATTTAGGTCATTTTCGTCCTCCCTAGTCTTATTCTTGTCCAATTAGGGTTTTTAACCAATCTTGTGCATCCAAGAGGTTCATTTGTGTCATTGGATGAACATTTAGGTCATTTTCATCCTCCCAAGGCTTATTCTTGTCCAATTAGGGTTTTTAACCAATCTTGTGCATCCAATAAGTTCATTTGTGTCATTGGATGAACATTTAGGTTATTTTCGTCCTCACTAGGCTTAGTTTTGTGCAATTAGGGTTTTTAACCAATCTTGTGCATCCAATAGGTGTGTTTGTGTCATTAGATGAACATTTAGGTCATTTTCATCCTCCCTAGGCTTATTGTTGTCCAATTAGGGTTTTTAACCAATCTTGTGCATCCAATAGGTGTGTTTGTGTCATTGGATGAACATTTAGGTCATTTTCGTCCTCCCTAGGCTTATTCTTGACCAATTAGGCTTTTTAACCAATCTTGTGCATCCAATAAGTTCATTTGTGTCATTGGATGAACATTTAGGTCATTTTCTTCCTCCCTAGGCTTATTCTTGTCCAATTAGGGTTTTTAAGCAATCTTGTCCATCCAATAAGTTCATTTGTGTCATTGGATGAACATTTAGGTTATTTTCGTCCTCCCTAGGCTTAGTTTTGTGCAATTAGGGTTTTTAACCAATCTTGTGCATCCAATAGGTGTGTTTGTGTCATTAGATGAACATTTAGGTCATTTTCATCCTCCCTAGGCTTATTGTTGTCCAATTAGGGTTTTTAACCAATCTTGTGCATCCAATAGGTGTGTTTGTGTCATTGGATGAACATTTAGGTCATTTTCGTCCTCCCTAGTCTTATTCTTGTCCAATTAGGGTTTTAAGCAATCTTGTGCATCCAATAAGTTCATTTGTGTCATTGGATTAAGAATTAAGTCATTTTCATCCTCCCTAGGCTTATTCTTGTTCAATTAGGGTTTCTAACCAATCTTGTGCATCCAATAGGTGTGTTTGTGTCATTGGATGAACATTTAGGTCATTTTCGTCCTCCCTAGTCTTATTCTTGTCCAATTAGGGTTTTAAGCAATCTTCTGCATCCAATAAGTTCATTTGTGTCATTGGATGAACATTTAGGTTATTTTCGTCCTCACTAGGCTTAGTTTTGTGCAATTAGGGTTTTTAACCAATCTTGTGCATCCAATAGGTGTGTTTGTGTCATTAGATGAACATTTAGGTCATTTTCATCCTCCCTAGGCTTATTGTTGTCCAATTAGGGTTTTTAACCAATCTTGTGCATCCAATAGGTGCGTTTGTGTCATTTGATGAACATTTAGGTCATTTTCGTCCTCCCTAGTCTTATTCTTGTCCAATTAGGGTTTTTAACCAATCTTGTGCATCCAAGAGGTTCATTTGTGTCATTGGATGAACATTTAGGTCATTTTCGTCCTCCCAAGGCTTATTCTTGTCCAATTAGGGTTTTTAACCAATCTTGTGCATCCAATAAGTTCATTTGTGTCATTTGATGAACATTTAGGTCATTTTCGTCCTCCCAAGGCTTATTCTTATCCAATTAGGGTTTTAAGCAATCTTGTGCATCCAATAAGTTCATTTGTGTCATTGGATTAAGATTTAGGTCATTTTCGTCCTACCTAGGCTTATTTTTGTCCAATTAGGGTTTCTAACCAATCTTGTGCATCCAATAGGTGTATTTGTGTCATTGGGTGAACATTTAGGTCATTTTTGTCCTCCCTAGGCTTATTCTTGTCCAATTACGGTTTTTAAGCAATCTTGTGCATCCAATAAGTTCATTTGTGTCATTGGATGAACATTTAGGTCATTTTCGTCCTCCCTAGGCTTATTCTTGTCCAATTAGGGTTTTTAACCAATCTTGTGCATCCAATAGGTGTGTTTGTGTCATTGGATGAACATTTAGGTCATTTTCGTCCTCCCTAGGCTTATTCTTGTCCAATTAGGATTTTTATCCAATCTTGTGCATCCTATAAGTTCATTTGTGTCATTGGACGAACATTTAGGTCATTTTCGTCCTCCCTAGAATTATTCTTGTCCAATTAGGGTTTCTAACCAATCTTGTGCATCCAATAGGTGTGTTTGTGTGATTGGATGAACATTTAGGTCATTTTCGTCCTCCCTAGGCTTATTCTTGTCCAATTAGGATTTTTAAGCAATCTTGTGCATCCAATAAGTTCATTTGTGTCATTGGATGAACATTTAGGTCATTTTCGTCCTCCCTAGTCTTATTCTTGTCCAATTAGGGTTTTTAACCAATCTTGTGCATCCAATAGGTGTGTTTGTGTCATTGGATGAACATTTAGGTCATCTTCGTCCTACCTAGGCTTATTCTTGTCCAATTAGGGTTTCTAACCAATCTTGTGCATCCAATAGGTGTATTTGTGTCATTGGATGAACATTTAGGTCATTTTCGTCCTCCCTAGGCTTATTCTTGTCTAATTAGGGTTTTTAAGCAATCTTGTACATCCAATAAGTTCATTTGTGTTATTGGATGAACATTTAGGTCATTTTCGTCCACCCTAGGCTTATTCTTGTCCAATTAGGGTTTTTAACCAATCTTGTGCATCCAATAAGTTCATTTGTTTCATTGGATGAATATTTAGGTCATTTTCGTCCTCCCAAGGCTTATTCTTGTCCAATTAGGGTTTTTAACCAATCTTGTGCATCCAATAGGTGTGTTTGTGTCATTGGATGAACATTTAGGTTATTTTCGTCCTTCCTAGGCTTATTCTTGTCCAATTAGGGTTTTTAACCAATCTTGTGCATCCAATAGGTGTGTTCGTGTCATTGGATGAACATTTAGGTCATTTTCGTCCTCCCTAGGCTTATTCTTGTCCAATTAGGGTTTTTAACCAATCTTGTGCATCCAATAGGTGTATTTGTGTCATTGGATGAACATTTAGGTCATTTTCGTCCTCCCTAGGCTTATTCTTGTCCAATTAGGGTTTTTAACCAATCTTGTGCATCAAATAGGTGTGTTTGTGTCATTGGATGAACATTTAGGTCATTTTCATCCTCCCTAGGCTTATTCTTGTCCAATTAGGGTTTCTAACCAATCTTGTGCATCCAATAGGTGTATTTGTGTCATTGGATGAACATTTAGGTCATTTTCGTCCTCCCTAGGCTTATTCTTGTCTAATTAGGGTTTTTAAGCAATCTTGTGCATCCAATAAGTTCATTTGTGTTATTGGATGAATATTTAGGTTATTTTCGTCCTCCCTATGCTTATTCTTGTCCAATTAGGGTTTTAACCAATCTTGTGCATCCAATAGGTGTATTTGTGTCATTGGATGAACATTTAGGTCATTTTCGTCCTCCCTAGGCTTATTCTTGTCCAATTAGGGTTTTTAACCAATCTTGTGCATCCAATAAGTGCATTTGTGTCATTGGATGAACATTTAGGTCATTTTCGTCCTCCCTAGGCTTATTCTTGTCTAATTAGGGTTTTTAAGCAATCTTGTGCATCCAATAAGTTCATTTGTGTCATTGGATGAACATTTAGGTTATTTTCGTCCTCACTAGGCTTAGTTTTGTGCAATTAGGGTTTTTAGCCAATCTTGTGCATCCAATAGGTGTGTTTGTGTCATTAGATGAACATTTAGGTCATTTTCATCCTCCCTAGGCTTATTGTCGTCCAATTAGGGTTTTTAACCAATCTTGTGCATCCAATAGGTGTGTTTGTGTCATTGGATGAACATTTAGGTCATTTTCGTCCTCCCTAGTCTTATTCTTGTCCAGTTAGGGTTTTAAGCCAATCTTGTGCATCCAATAGGTGTGTTTGTGTCATTTGATGAACATTTAGGTCATTTTCGTCCTCCCAAGGCTTATTCTTATCCAATTAGGGTTTTAAGCAATCTTGTGCATCCAATAAGTTCATTTGTGTCATTGGATTAAGATTTAGGTCATTATCGTCCTACCTAGGCTTATTCTTGTCCAATTAGGGTTTCTAACCAATCTTGTGCATCCAATAGGTGTATTTGTGTCATTGGGTGAACATTTAGGTCATTTTTGTCCTCCCTAGGCTTATTCTTGTCCAATTACGGTTTTTAAGCAATCTTGTGCATCCAATAAGTTCATTTGTGTCATTGGATGAACATTTAGGTCATTTTCGTCCTCCCTAGGCTTATTCTTGTCCAATTAGGGTTTTTAACCAATCTTGTGCATCCAATTGGTGTGTTTGTGTCATTGGATGAACATTTAGGTCATTTTCGTCCTCCCTAGGCTTATTCTTGTCTAATTAGGGTTTTTAAGCAATCTTGTGCATCCAATAAGTTCATTTGTGTCATTGGATGAACATTTAGGTCATTTTCGTCCTACCTAGGCTTATTCTGGTCCAATTAGGGTTTCTAACCAATCTTGTGCATCCAATAGGTGTATTTGTGTCATTGGATGAACATTTAGGTCATTTTCGTCCTCCCTAGGCTTATTCTTGTCCAATTAGGGTTTTTAAGCAATCTTGTGCATCCAATAAGTTCATTTGTGTTATTGGATGAACATTTAGGTCATTTTCGTCCTCCCTATTCTTATTCTTGTCCAATTATGGTTTTTAACCAATCTTGTGCATCCAAT
This sequence comes from Cicer pinnatifidum, assembly GCA_037974775.1. Lineage (NCBI taxonomy): Eukaryota > Viridiplantae > Streptophyta > Magnoliopsida > Fabales > Fabaceae > Cicer > Cicer pinnatifidum. Next base: position 34,902 of record JBBPBR010000729.1, read on the forward strand.
AGGTGTGTTTGTGTCATTGGATGAACATTTAGGTCATTTTCGTCCTACCTAGGCTTATTCTTGTCCAATTAGGGTTTCTAACCAATCTTGTGCATCCAATAGGTGTATTTGTGTCATTGGATGAACATTTAGGTCATTTTCGTCCTCCCTAGGCTTATTCTTGTCTAATTAGGGTTTTTAAGCAATCTTGTGCATCCAATAAGTTTATTTGTGTCATTGGATGAACATTTAGGTCATTTTCGTCCTACCTAGGCTTATTCTTGTCCAATTAGGGTTTCTAACCAATCTTGTGCATCCCATAGGTGTGTTTGTGTCATTGGATGAACATTTAGGTCATTTTCGTCCTCCCTAGGCTTATTCTTGTCCAATTAGGGTTTTTAAGCAATCTTGTGCATCCAATAAGTTCATTTGTGTCATTAGATGAACATTTAGGTCATTTTCGTCCTCCCTAGAATTATTCTTGTCCAATTAGGGTTTCTAACCAATCTTGTGCATCCAATAGGTGTGTTTGTGTCATTGGATGAACATTTAGGTCATTTTCGTCCTCCCTAGGCTTATTCTTGTCCAATTAGGGTTTCTAACCAATCTTGTGCATCCAATAGGTATGTTTGTGTCATTGGATGAACATTTAGGTCAGTTTCTTCCTCCCTAGGCTTATTCTTGTCCAATTAGGGTTTCTTACGAATCTTGTGCATCCAATAGGTGTGTTTGTGTCATTGGATGAACATTTAGGTCATTTTCGTCCTCCCTAGGCTTATTCTTGTCCAATTAGGGTTTCTAACCAATCTTGTGCATCCAATAGGTGTATTTGTGTCATTGGATGAACATTTAGGTCATTTTCGTCCTCCCTAGGCTTATTCTTGTCCAATTAGGGTTTTTAAGCAATCTTGTGCATCCAATAAGTTCATTTGTGTCATTGGATGAACATTTAGGTCATTTTCGTCCTGCCTAGTCTTATTCTTGTCCAATTAGGGTTTTTAACCAATCTTGTGCATCCAATAGGTGTATTTGTGTCAATGGATGAACATTTAGGTCATTTTCGTCCTCCCTAGGCTTATTCTTGTCCAATTAGGGTTTTTAAGCAATCTTGTGCATCCAATAAGTTCATTTTTGTCATTGGATGAACATTTAGGTCATTTTCGTCCTCCCTAGGCTTATTCTTGTCCAATTAGGATTTTTAACCAATCTTGTGCATCCAATAAGTTCATTTGTGTCATTGGATGAACATTTAGGTCATTTTCGTCCTCCCTAGCATTATTCTTGTCCAATTAGGGTTTCTAACCAATCTTGTGCATCCAATAAGTTCATTTGTGTCATTGGATGAACATTTAGGTCATTTTCGTCCTCCCTAGGCTTATTCTTGTCCAATTAGGGTTTTTAACCAATCTTGTGCATCCAATAGGTGTGTTTGTGTCATTGGATGAACATTTAGGTCATTTTCGTCCTCCCTAGGCTTATGCTTGTCCAATTAGGGTTTTTAAGCAATCTTGTGCATCCAATAGGTGTATTTGTGTCATTGGATGAACATTTAGGTCATTTTCGTCCTCCCTAGGCTTATTCTAGTCCAATTAGGGTTTCTAAAGAATCTTGTGCATCCAATAGGTGTATTTGTGTCATTGGATGAACATTTAGGTCATTTTCGTCCTCCCTAGGCTTATTCTTGTCCAATTAGGGTTTTTAAGCAATCTTGTGCATCCAATAAGTTCATTTGTGTCATTGGATGAACATTTAGGTCATTTTCGTCCTCCCTAGGCATATTCTTGTCCAATTAAGGTTTTTAACCAATCTTGTGCATCCAATAGGTGTATTTGTGTCATTGGATGAACATTTAGGTCATTTTCGTCCTCCCTAGGCTTATTCTTGTCCAATTAGGGTTTTTAAGCAATCTTGTGCATCCAATAAGTTCATTTGTGTCATTGGAAGAACATTTAGGTCATTTTCGTCCTCCCCAGGCTTATTCTTGTCCAATTAGGGTTTTTAACCAATCTTGTGCATCCAATAGGTGTATTTGTGTCATTGGATGAACATTTAGGTCATTTTCGTCCTCCCTAGGCTTATTCTTGTCCAATTAGGGTTTTTAAGCAATCTTGTGCATCCAATAAGTTCATTTGTGTCATTGGATGAACATTTAGGTCATTCTCGTCCTCCCTAGGCTTATTCTTGTCCAATTAGGGTTTTTAACCAATCTTGTGCATCCAATAGGTGTATTTGTGTCATTGGATGAACATTTAGGTCATTTTCGTCCTCCCTAGGCTTATTCTTGTCCAATTAGGGTTTTTAAGCAATCTTGTGCATCCAATAAGTTCATTTGTGCCATTGGATGAACATTTAGGTCATTTTCGTCCTCCCTAGGCTTATTCTTGTCCAATTAGGGTTTTTAACCAATCTTGTGCATCCAATAGGTGTGTTTGTGTCAATGGATGAACATTTAGGTCATTTTCGTCCACCCTAGGCTTATTCTTGTCCAATTAGGGTTTTTAACCAATCTTGTGCATCCAATAAGTTCATTTGTGTCATTGGATGAACATTTAGGTCATTTTCGTCCTCCGTAGGCTTATTCTTGTCCAATTTGGGTTTTTAACCAATCTTGTGCATCCAATAGGTGTGTTTGTGTCATTGGATGAACATTTAGGTCATTTTCGTCCTACCTAGGCTTATTCTTGTCCAATTAGGGTTTCTAACCAATCTTGTGCATCCAATAGGTGTATTTGTGTCATTGGATGAAGATTTAGGTCATTTTCGTCCTCCCTAGGCTTATTCTTGTCCAATTAGGGTTTCTAACCAATCTTGTGCATCCAATAAGTTCATTTGTGTCATTGGATGAACATTTAGGTCATTTTCGTCCTCCCTAGGCTTATTCTTGTCTAATTAGGGTTTTTAAGCAATCTTGTGCATCCAATAAGTTCATTTGTGTCATTGGATGAACATTTAGGTCATTTATGTCCTCCCTAGGCTTATTCTTGTCCAATTATCGTTTTTAACCAATCTTGTGCATCTAATAGGTGTGTTTGTGTCATTGGATGAACATTTAGGTCATTTTCGTCCTCCCTAGGCTTATTCTTGTCCAATTAGGGTTTTTAACCAATCTTGTGCATCCAATAGGTGTGTTTGTGTCATTGGATGAACATTTAGGTCATTTTCGTCCTCCCTAGGCTTATTTTTTTGTCCAATTAGGGTTTCTAACCAATCTTGTGCATCCAATAGGTGTATTTGTGTCATTGGATGAACATTTAGGTCATTTTCGTCCTCCCTAGGCTTATTCTTGTCCAATTAGGGTTTTTAAGCAATCTTGTGAATCCAATAAGTTCATTTGTTTCATTGGATGAACATTTAGGTCATTTTCGTCATCCCTAGGCTTATTCTTGTTCAATTAGGGTTTCTAACCAATTTTGTGCATCCAATAGGTGTGTTTGTGTCATTGGATGAATATTTAGGTCATTTTCTTCCTCCCTAGTCTTATTCTTGTCCAATTAGGGTTTTAAGCAATCTTGTGCATCCAATAAGTTCATTTGTGTCATTGGATAAACATTTAGGTTATTTTCGTCCTCATTAGGCTTAGTTTTGTGCAATTAGGGTTTTTAACCAATCTTGTGCATGCAATAGGTGTGTTTGTGTCATTAGATGAACATTTAGGTCATTTTCATCCTCCCTAGTCTTATTGTTGTCCAATTAGGGTTTTTAACCAATCTTGTGCATCCAATAGGTGTGTTTGTGTCATTGGATGAACATTTAGTTCATTTTCCTCCTCCCTAGTCTTATTCTTGTCCAATTAGGGTTTTAAGCAATCTTGTGCATCCAATAAGTTCATTTGTGTCATTGGATTAAGATTTAAGTCATTTTCTTCCTCCCTAGGCATATTCTTATTCAATTAGGGTTTCTAACCAATCTTGTGCATCCAATAGGTGTGTTTGTGTCATTGGATGAACATTTAGGTCATTTTCGTCCTCCCTAGGCTTATTCTTGTCTAATTAGGGTTTTTAAGCAATCTTGTGCATCCAATAAGTTTATTTGTGTCATTGGATGAACATTTAGGTCATTTTCGTCCTACCTAGGCTTATTCTTGTCCAATTAGGGTTTCTAACCAATCTTGTGCATCCCATAGGTGTGTTTGTGTCATTGGATGAACATTTAGGTCATTTTCGTCCTCCCTAGGCTTATTCTTGTCCAATTAGGGTTTTTAAGCAATCTTGTGCATCCAATAAGTTCATTTGTGTCATTGGATGAACATTTAGTTCATTTTCGTCCTCCCTAGGCTTATTCTTGTCCAATTAGGGTTTTTAACCAATCTTGTGCATCCAATAAGTTCATTTGTGTCATTGGATAAACATTTAGGTTATTTTCGTCCTCATTAGGCTTAGTTTTGTGCAATTAGGGTTTTTAACCAATCTTGTGCATGCAATAGGTGTGTTTGTGTCATTAGATGAACATTTAGGTCATTTTCATCCTCCCTAGTCTTATTGTTGTCCAATTAGGGTTTTTAACCAATCTTGTGCATCCAATAGGTGTGTTTGTGTCATTGGATGAACATTTAGGTCATTTTCGTCCTCCCTAGGCTTATTCTTGTCCAATTAGGGTTTTTAAGCAATATTGTGCATCCAATAAGTTCATTTGTGTCATTGGATGAACATTTAGTTCATTTTCGTCCTCCCTAGGCTTATTCTTGTCCAATTAGGGTTTTTAACCAATCTTGTGCATCCAATA
>JBBPBR010000729.1:39612-81533 GCA_037974775.1 Cicer pinnatifidum
ATAGGTGTGTTTGTGTCATTGGATGAACATTTAGGTCATTTTCGTCCTCCCTAGGCTTATTCTTGTCCAATTAGGGTTTTTAAGCAATCTTGTGCATCCAATAAGTTCATTTGTGTCATTAGATGAACATTTAGGTCATTTTCGTCCTCCCTAGAATTATTCTTGTCCAATTAGGGTTTCTAACCAATCTTGTGCATCCAATAGGTGTGTTTGTGTCATTGGATGAATATTTAGGTCATTTTCTTCCTCCCTAGTCTTATTCTTGTCCAATTAGGGTTTTAAGCAATCTTGTGCATCCAATAAGTTCATTTGTGTCATTGGATAAACATTTAGGTTATTTTCGTCCTCATTAGGCTTAGTTTTGTGCAATTAGGGTTTTTAACCAATCTTGTGCATGCAATAGGTGTGTTTGTGTCATTAGATGAACATTTAGGTCATTTTCATCCTCCCTAGTCTTATTGTTGTCCAATTAGGGTTTTTAACCAATCTTGTGCATCCAATAGGTGTGTTTGTGTCATTGGATGAACATTTAGGTCATTTTCGTCCTCCCTAGGCTTATTCTTGTCCAATTAGGGTTTTTAAGCAATATTGTGCATCCAATAAGTTCATTTGTGTCATTGGATGAACATTTAGTTCATTTTCGTCCTCCCTAGGCTTATTCTTGTCCAATTAGGGTTTTTAACCAATCTTGTGCATCCAATAAGTTCATTTGTGTCATTGGATGAACATTTAGGTCATTTTCATCCTCCCTAGGCTTATTCTTGTCCAATTAGGGTTTTTAACCAATCTTGTGCTTCCAATAAGTTCATTTGTGTCATTGGATTAACAATTAGGTCATTTTTGTCCTCCCTAGGCTTATTCTTGTCCAATTAGGGTTTTTAACCAATCTTGTGCATCCAATAGGTGTGTTTGTGTCATTGGATGAACATTTAGGTCATTTTAATCCTCCCTAGGCTTATTCTTGTCCAATTAGGGTTTCTAACCAATCTTGTGCATCCAATAGGTGTGTTTGTGTCATTGGATGAACATTTAGGTCATTTTCGTCCTCCCAAGGCTTATTCTTGTCCAATTAGGGTTTCTAACCAATCTTGTGCATCCAATAGGTGTGTTTGTGTCATTGGATGAACATTTAGGTCATTTTCGTCCTCCCTAGGCTTATTCTTGTCCAATTAGGGTTTTTAACCAATCTTGTGCATCCAATAAGTTCATTTGTGTCATTGGATTAACATTTAGGTCATTTTCGTCCTCCCTAGGCTTATTCTTGTCCAATTAGGGTTTCTAACCAATCTTGTGCATCCAATAGGTGTGTTTGTGTCATTGGATTAACATTTATGTCATTTTCGTCCTTCCTAGGCTTATTCTTGTCCAATTAGGATTTTTAACCAATCTTGTGCATCCAATAAGTTCATTTGTGTCATTGGATGAACATTTAGGTCATTTTCGTCCTCCCTAGGCTTATTCTTGTCCAATTAGGGTTTCTAACCAATCTTGTGCATCCAATAGGTGTGTTTGTGTCATTGGATGAACATTTAGGTCATTTTCGTCCTCCCTAGGCTTATTCTTGTCCAATTAGGGTTTTAAGCAATTTTGTGCATCCAATAAGTTCATTTGGGTCATTGGATTAACATTTAGGTCATTTTCGTCCTCCCTAGGCTTATTCTTGTCCAATTAGGGTTTTTAACCAATCTTGTGCATCTAATAAGTTCATTTGTGTCATTGGATTAACATTTAGGTCATTTTCGTCCTCCCTAGGCTTATTCTTGTCCAATTAGGGTTTTTAACCAATCTTGTGCATCCAATAAGTTCATTTGTGTCATTGGATGAACATTTAGGTCATTTTCGTCCTCCCTAGGCTTATTCTTGTCCAATTAGGGTTTCTAACCAATCTTGTGCATCCAATAGGTGTATTTGTGTCATTGGATGAACATTTAGGTCATTTTCGTCCTCCCTAGGCTTATTCTTGTCTAATTAGGGTTTTTAAGCAATCTTGTGCATCCAATAGGTTCATTTGTGTTATTGGATAAACATTTAGATCATTTTCGTCCTCCCTAGGCTTATTCTTGTCCAATTAGGGTTTCTAACCAATCTTGTGCATCCAATAGGTGTATTTGTGTCATTGGATGAACATTAAGGTCATTTTCGTCCTCCCTAGGCTTATTCTTCTCCAATTAGGGTTTTTAACCAATCTTGTGCATCCAATAGGTGTGTTTGTGTCATTGGATGAACATTTAGGTCAGTTTCTTCCTCCCTAGGCTTATTCTTGTCCAATTAGGGTTTCTTACGAATCTTGTGCATCCAATAGGTGTGTTTGTGTCATTGGATGAACATTTAGGTCATTTTCGTCCTCCCTAGGCTTATTCTTGTCCAATTAGGGTTTCTAACCAATCTTGTGCATCCAATAGGTGTATTTGTGTCATTGGATGAACATTTAGGTCATTTTCGTCCTCCCTAGGCTTATTCTTGTCCAATTAGGGTTTTTTAGCAATCTTGTGCATCAAATAAGTTCATTTGTGTCATTGGATGAACATTTAGGTCATTTTCGTCCTCTAGGCTTATTCTTGTCCAATTAGGGTTTTTAACCAATCTTGTGCATCCAATAAGTTCATTTGTTTCATTGGATGAATATTTAGGTCATTTTCGTCCTCCCAAGGCTTATTCTTGTCCAATTAGGGTTTTTAACCAATCTTGTGCATCCAATAGGTGTGTTTGTGTCATTGGATGAACATTTAGGTCATTTTCGTCCTCCCTAGGCTTATTATTGTCCAATTAGGGTTTTTAAGCAATCTTTTGCATCCAATAGGTGTGTTTGTGTCATTGGATGAACATTTAGGTCAGTTTCGTCCTCCCTAGGCTTATTCTTGTCCAATTAGGGTTTCTAACGAATCTTGTGCATCCAATAGGTGTATTTGTGTCATTGGATGAACATTTAGGTCATTTTCGTCCTCCCTAGGCTTATTCTTGTCCAATTAGGGTTTTTAAGCAATCTTGTGCATCCAATAAGTTCATTTGTCTCATTGGATGAACATTTAGGTCATTTTCGTCCTCCCTAGGCATATTCTTGTCTTATAAAGGTTTTTAAGCAATCTTGTGCATCTAGTAAGTTCATTTGTGTCATTGGATGAACATTTAGGTCATTTTCGTCCTCCCTAGGCTTATTCTTGTCCAATTAGGGTTTTTAACCAATCTTGTGCATCCAATAGGTGTGTTTGTGTCATTGGATGAACATTTAGGTCATTTTCGTCCTACCTAGGCTTATTCTTGTCCAATTAGGGTTTCTAACCAATCTTGTGCATCCAATAGGTGTATTTGTGTCATTGCATGAACATTTAGGTCATTTTCGTCCTCCCTAGGCTTATTCTTGTCCAATTAGGGTTTTTAACCAATCTTGTGCATCCAATAGGTGTGTTTGTGTCATTGGATGAACATTTAGGTCATTTTCGTCCTCCCTAGGCTTATTCTTGTCCAATTAGGGTTTCTTACGAATCTTGTGCATCCAATAGGTGTGTTTGTGTCATTGGATGAACATTTAGGTCAGTTTCTTCCTCCCTAGGCTTATTCTTGTCCAATTAGGGTTTCTTACGAATCTTGTGCATCCAATAGGTGTGTTTGTGTCATTGGATGAACATTTAGGTCATTTTCGTCCTCCCTAGGCTTATTCTTGTCCAATTAGGGTTTTTAACCAATCTTGTGCATCCAATAAGTTCATTTGTGTCATTGGATAAACATTTAGGTCATTTTCGTCCACCCTAGGTTTATTGTTGTCCAATTAGGGTTTTTAACCAATCTTGTGCATCCAGTAGGTGTGTTTGTGTCATTGGATGAACATTTAGGTCATTTTCGTCCTCCCTAGGCTTATTCTTGTCCAATTAGGGTTTCTAACCAATCTTGTGCATCCAATAGGTGTATTTGTGTCATTGGATGAACATTTAGGTCATTTTCGTCCTCCCTAGGCTTATTCTTGTCCAATTAGGGTTTTTAAGCAATCTTGTCCATCCAATAAGTTCATTTGTGTCATTGGATGAACATTTAGGTCATTTTCGTCCTCCCTAGGCTTATTCTTGTCCAATTAGGGTTTTTAACCAATCTTGTGCATCCAATAGGTGTATTTGTGTCATTGGATGAACATTTAGGTCATTTTCGTCCTCCCTAGGCTTATTCTTGTCCAATTAGGGTTTTTAACCAATCTTGTGCATCAAATAGGTGTGTTTGTGTCATTGGATGAACATTTAGGTCATTTTCATCCTCCCTAGGCTTATTCTTGTCCAATTAGGGTTTCTAACCAATCTTGTGCATCCAATAGGTGTATTTGTGTCATTGGATGAACATTTAGGTCATTTTCGTCCTCCCTAGGCTTATTCTTGTCTAATTAGGGTTTTTAAGCAATCTTGTGCATCCAATAAGTTCATTTGTGTTATTGGATGAACATTTAGGTCATTTTCGTCCTTACTAGGCTTATTCTTGTCCAATTAGGGTTTTTAACCAATCTTGTGCATCCAATAGGTGTGTTTGTGTCATTGGATGAACATTTAGGTCAGTTTCTTCCTCCCTAGGCTTATTCTTGTCCAATTAGGGTGTTTAACGAATCTTGTGCATCCAATAGGTGTATTTGTGTCATTGGATGAACATTTAGGTCATTTTCGTCCTCCCTAGGCTTATTCTTGTCCAATTAGGGTTTTTAAGCAATCTTGTGCATCCAATAAGTTCATTTGTGTCATTGGATGAACATTTAGGTCATTTTCGTCCTCCCTAGGCTTATTCTTGTCCAATTAGGGTTTTTAACCAATCTTGTGCATCCAATAGGTTGGTTTGTGTCATTGGATGAACATTTAGGTCATTTTCGTCCTCCCTAGGCTTATTCTTGTCCAATTAGGGTTTTTAACCAATCTTGTGCATCCAATAGGTGTGTTTGTGTCATTGGATGATCAATTAGGTCATTTTCGTCCTCCCTAGGCTTATTCTTGTCCAATTAGGGTTTTTAACCAATCTTGTGCATCCAATAGGTGTGTTTGTGTCATTGGACGATCAATTAGGTCATTTTCGTCCTGCCTAGGCTTATTCTTGTCCAATTAGGGTTTTTAACCAATCTTGTGCATCCAATAGGTGTGTTTGTGTCATTGGATGATCAATTAGGTCATTTTTGTCCTCCCTAGGCTTATTCTTGTCCAATTAGGGTTTTTAACCAATCTTGTGCATCCAATAGGTTTGTTTGTGTCATTGGATGATCATTTAGGTCATTTTCGTCCTCCCTAGGCTTATTCTTGTCCAATTAGGGTTTTTAACCAATCTTGTGCATCCAATAAGTTTATTTGTGTCATTGGATTAACATTTAGGTCATTTTCGTCCTCCCTAGGCTTATTCTTGTCCAATTAGGGTTTCTAACCAATCTTGTGCATCCAATAGGTGTATTTGTGTCATTGGATGAACATTTAGGTCATTTTCGTCCTCCCTAGGCTTATTCTTGTCCAATTAGGGTTTTTAACCAATCTTGTGCATCCAATAGGTGTGTCTGTGTCATTGGATGAACATTTAGGTCATTTTCGTCCTCCCTAGGCTTATTCTTGTCCAATTAGGGTTTCTAACCAATCTTGTGCATCCAATAGGTGTATTTGTGTCATTGGATGAACATTTAGGTCATTTTCGTCCTCCCTAGGCTTATTCTTGTCCAATTAGGGTTTTTAAGCAATCTTGTGCATCCAATAAGTGTGTTTGTGTCATTGGATGAACATTTAGGTCATTTTCGTCCTCCCTAGGCTTATTCTTGTCCAATTAGGGTTTCTAACCAATCTTGTGCATCCAATAGGTGTATTTGTGTCATTGGATGAACATTTAGGTCATTTTCGTCCTCCCTAGGCTTATTCTTGTCCAATTAGGGTTTTTCACCAATCTTGTGCATCCAATAAGTTCATTTGTGTCATTGGATGAACATTTAGGTCATTTTCGTCCTCCCTAGTCTTATTCTTGTCCAATTAGGGTTTTTAACCAATCTTGTGCATCCAATAAGTTCATTTGTGTCATTGGATAAACATTTAGATCATTTTCGTCCACCCTAGGCTTATTCTTGTCCAATTAGGGTTTTTAAACAATCTTGTGCATCTAATAGGTGTGTTTGTGTCATTGGATGAACATTTAGGTCATTTTCGTCCTCCCTAGGCTTATTCTTGTCCAATTAGGGTTTCTAACCAATCTTGTGCATCCAATAGGTGTATTTGTGTCATTGGATGAACATTTAGGTCATTTTCGTCCTCCCTAGGCTTATTCTTGTCCAATTAGGGTTTTTAAGCAATCTTGTGCATCCAATAAGTTCATTTGTGTCATTGGATGAACATTTAGGTCATTTTCGTCCTCCCTAGGCTTATTCTTGTCCAATTAAGGTTTTTAACCAATCTTGTGCATCCAATAAGTTCATTTGTGTCATTGGATGAACATTTAGGTCATTTTCGTCCTCCCTAGGCTTATTCTTGTCCAATTAGGGTTTTTAAGCAATGTTGTGCATCCAATTGGTGTGTTTGTGTCATTGGATGAACATTTAGGTCATTTTCGTCCTCCCTAGGCTTATTCTTGTCCAATTAGGGTTTCTAACCAATCTTGTGCATCCAATAGGTGTATTTGTGTCATTGGATGAACATTTAGGTCATTTTCGTCCTCCCTAGGCTTATTCTTGTCCAATTAGGGTTTTTAAGCAATCTTGTGCATCCAATAAGTTCATTTGTGTCATTGGATGAACATTTAGGTCATTTTCGTCCTCCATAGCCTTATTCTTGTCCAATTAGGGTTTTTAACCAATCTTGTGCATCCAATAAGTGCATTTGTGTCATTGGATGAACATTTAGGTCATTTTCGTCCTCCCAAGGCTTATTCTTGTCCAATTAGGGTTTTTAACCAATCTTGTGCATCCAATAAGTTCATTTGTGTCATTGGATGAACATTTAGGTCATTTTCGTCTTCCCAAGGCTTATTCTTGTCCAATTAGGGTTTTTAACAAATCTTGTGCATCCAATAAGTTCATTTGTGTCATTGGATGAACATTTAGGTCATTTTCGTCCTCCCTAGGCTTATTCTTGTCCAATTAGGGTTTTTAACAAATCTTGTGCATCCAATAAGTTCATTTGTGTCATTGGATAAACATTTAGGTCATTTTCGTCCACCCTAGGCTTATTCTTGTCCATTAAGGGTTTTTAACCAATCTTGTGCATCCAATAGGTGTGTTTGTGTCATTGGATGAACATTTAGGTCATTTTCGTCCTCCCTAGGCTTATTCTTGTCCAATTAGGGTTTCTAACCAATCTTGTGCATCCAATAGGTGTATTTGTGTCATTGGATGAACATTTAGGTCATTTTCGTCCTCCCTAGGCTTATTCTTGTCCAATTAGGGTTTTTAACCAATCTTGTGCATCCAATAGGTGTGTTTGTGTCATTGGATGAACATTTAGGTCATTTTCGTCCTCCCTAGGCTTATTCTTGTCCAATTAGGGTTTCTAACCAATCTTGTGCATCCAATAGGTGTATTTGTGTCATTGGATGAACATTTAGGTCATTTTCGTCCTCCCTAGGCTTATTCTTGTGTAATTAGGGTTTTTAATCAATCTTGTGCATCCAATAAGTTCATTTGTGTTATTGGATGAACATTTAGGTCATTTTCGTCCTCCCTAGGCTTATTCTTGTCCAATTAGGGTTTCTAACCAATCTTGTGCATCCAATAGGTGTATTTGTGTCATTGGATGAACATTTAGGTCATTTTCGTCCTCCCTAGGCTTATTCTTGTCCAATTAGGGTTTTTAACCAATCTTGTGCATCCAATAGGTGTGTTTGTGTCATTGGATGAACATTTAGGTCATTTTCGTCCTCCCTAGGCTTATTCTTGTCCAATTAGGGTTTCTAACCAATCTTGTGCATCCAATAGGTGTGTTTGTGTCATTGGAGTAACAATTAGGTCATTTTCATCCTCCCTAGGCTTATTCTTGTCCAATTAGGGTTTTTAACCAATCTTGTGCATCCAATAAGTTCATTTGTGTCATTGGATAAACATTTAGGTCATTTTCGTCAACCCTAGGCTTATTCTTGTCCAATTAGGGTTTTTAACCAATCTTGTGCATCCAATAGGTGTATTTGTGTCATTGGATGAACATTTAGGTCATTTTCGTCCTCCCTAGGCTTATTCTTGTCCAATTAGGGTTTCTAAGCATTCTTGTGCATCCAATAGGTGTGTTTGTGTCATTGGATGAACATTTAGGTCATTCTCGTCCTCCCTAGGCTTATTCTTGTCCAATTAGGGATTTTAAGCAATCTTGTGCATCCAATAAGTTCATTTGTGTCATTGGATGAACATTTATGTCATTTTCGTCCTCCCTAGGCTTATTCTTGTCCAATTAGGGTTTTTAACCAATCTTGTGCTTCCAATAGGTGTATTTGTGTCATTGGATGAACATTTAGGTCATTTTCGTCCTCCCTAGGCTTATTCTTGTCCAATTAGGGTTTTTAAGCAATCTTGTGCATCCAATAAGTTCATTTGTGTTATTGGATGAACATTTAGGTCATTTTCGTCCTCCCTAGGCTTATTCTTGTCCAATTAGGGTTTCTAACGAATCTTATGCATCCAATAGGTGTATTTGTGTCATTGGATGAACATTTAGGTCATTTTCTTCCTCCCTAGGCTTATTCTTGTCCAATTAGGGTTTTTAAGCAATCTTGTGCATCCAATAAGTTCATTTGTGTTATTGGATGAACATTTAGGTCATTTTCGTCCTCCCTAGGCTTATTCTTGTTCAATTAGGGTTTTTAACCAATCTTGTGCATCCAATAAGTTCATTTGTGTCATTGGATGAACATTTAGGTCATTTTCGTCCTCCCTAGGCTTATTCTTGTCCAATTAGGGTTTTTAAGCAATCTTGTGCATCCAATAAGTTCATTTGTGTTATTGGATGAACATTTAGGTCATTTTCGTCCTCCCTAGTCTTATTCTTGTCCAATTATGGTTTTTAACCAATCTTGTGCATCCAATAGGTGTGTTTGTGTCATTGGATGAACATTTAGGTCATTTTCGTCCTACCTAGGCTTATTCTTGTCCAATTAGGGTTTCTAACCAATCTTGTGCATCCAATAGGTGTATTTATGTCATTGGATGAACATTTAGGTCATTTTCGTCCTCCCTAGGCTTATTCTTGTCTAATTAGGGTTTTTAAGCAATCTTGTGCATCCAATAAGTTTATTTGTGTCATTGGATGAACATTTAGGTCATTTTCGTCCTACCTAGGCTTATTCTTGTCCAATTAGGGTTTCTAACCAATCTTGTGCATCCCATAGGTGTGTTTGTGTCATTGGATGAACATTTAGGTCATTTTCGTCCTCCCTAGGCTTATTCTTGTCCAATTAGGGTTTTTAAGCAATCTTGTGCATCCAATAAGTTCATTTGTGTCATTGGATGAACATTTAGTTCGTTTTCGTCCTCCCTAGGCTTATTCTTGTCCAATTAGGGTTTTTAACCAATCTTGTGCATCCTATACGTGTGTTTGTGTCGTTGGATGAACATTTAGGTCATTTTCGTCCTCCCTAGGCTTATTCTTGTCCAATTAGGGTTTTTAACCAATCTTGTGCATCCAATAAGTTCATTTGTGTCATTGGATAAACATTTAGGTCATTTTCGTCCACCCCAGGCTTATTCTTGTCCAATTAGGGTTTTTAACCAATCTTGTGCATCCAATAGGTGTATTTGTGTCAATGGATGAACATTTAGGTCATTTTCGTCCTCCCTAGGCTTATTCTTGTCCAATTAGGGTTTTTAACCAATCTTGTGCATCCAATAAGTTCATTTGTGTCATTGGATGAACATTTAGGTCATTTTCGTCCTCCCTAGGCTTATTCTTGTCCAATTAGGGTTTTTAACCAATCTTGTGCATCCAATAGGTGTGTTTGTGTCATTGGATGAACATTTAGGTCATTTTCGTCCTCCCTAGGCTTATTCTTGTCCAATTAGGGTTTCTAACCAATCTTGTGCATCCAATAGGTGTGTTTGTGTCATTAGATTAACATTTAGGTCATTTTCGTCCTCCCTAGGCTTATTCTTGTCCAATTAGGGTTTTTAACCAATCTTGTGCATCCAATAAGTTCATTTGTGTCATTGGATGAACATTTAGGTCATTTTCGTCCTCCCTAGGCTTATTCTTGTCCAACTAGGGTTTTAAGCAATCTTTTGCATCCAATAAGTTCATTTGTGTCATTTGATTAACATTTAGGTCATTTTCGTCCTCCCTAGGCTTATTCTTGTCCAATTAGGGTTTTTAACCAATCTTGTGCATCCAATAAGTTCATTTGTGTCATTGGATGAACATTTAGGTCATTTTCGTCCTCCCTAGTCTTATTATTGTCTAATTAGGGTTTTTATGCAATCTTGTGCATCCAATAGGTGTGTTTGTGTCATTGGAGGAACATTTAGGTCATTTTCGTCCTCCCTAGTCTTATTCTTGTCCAATTAGGGTTTTTATGCAATCTTGTGCATCCAATAGGTGTGTTTGTGTCATTGGACGAACATTTAGGTCATTTTCGTCCTCCCTAGGCTTATTCTTGTCCAATTAAGGTTTTTAACCAACCTTGTGCATCCAATAAGTTCATTTGTGTCATTGGTTGAACATTTAGGTCATTTTCGTCCTCCCTAGGCTTATTGTTGTCCAATTAGGGTTTTTAACCAACCTTGTGTATCCAATAAGTTCATTTGTGTCATTGGTGGAACATTTAGGTCATTTAAGTCCTCCCTAGTCTTATTCTTGTCCAATTAGGGTTTTTATGCAATCTTGTGCATCCAATAGGTGTGTTTGTGTCATTGGAGGAACATTTAGGTCATTTTCGTCCTCCCTAGGCTTATTCTTGTCCAATTAGGTTTTTAAACCAATCTTGTGCATCCAATAAGTTCATTTGTGTCAATGGATGAACATTTAGGTCATTTTCGTCCTCCCTAGGCTTATTCTTGTCCAATTAGGGTTTTTAACCAATCTTGTGCATCCAATAAGTTCATTTGTGTCATTGGATGAACATTTAGGTCATTTTCGTCCTCCCTAGTCTTATTCTTGTCCAATTAGGGTTTTTATGCAATCTTGTGCATCCAGTAGGTGTGTTTGTGTCATTGGACGAACATTTAGGTCATTTTCGTCATCCCTAGGCTTATTCTTGTCCGATTAGGGTTTTTAACCAATCTTGTGCATTCAATAAGTTCATTTGTGTCATTGGATGAACATTTAGGTCATTTTCGTCCTCCCTAGGCTTATTCTTGTCCAATAAGGGTTTTTATGCAATCTTGTGCATCCAATAGGTGTGTTTGTGTCATTGGACGAACATTTAGGTCATTTTCGTCCTCCCTAGGCTTATTCTTGTCCAATTAGGGTTTTTAACCAATCTTGTGCATCCAATAAGTTCATTTGTGTCATTGGATGAACATTTAGGTCATTTTCGTCCTCCCTAGTCTTAGTCTTGTCCAATTAGGGTTTTAAGCAATCTTGTGCATCCAATATGTGTGTTTGTGTCATTGGATGAACATTTAGGTCATTTTCGTCCTCCCTAGGCTTATTCTTGTCCAATTTGGGTTTTTAACCAATCTTGTGCATACAATAAGTTCATTTGTGTCATTGGATGAACATTTAGGTCAATTTCGTCCTCCCTAGTCTTATTCTTGTCCAATTAGGGTTTTTATGCAATCTTGTGCATCGAATAAGTTCATTTGTGTCATTGGATGAACATTTAGGTCATTTTCGTCCTCCCTAGGCTTATTCTTGTCCAATTAGGGTTTTTAACCAATCTTGTGCATCCAATAAGTTCATTTGTGTCATTGGATGAACATTTAGGTCATTTTCGTCCTCCCTAGGCTTATTCTTGTCCAATTAGGGTTTTTAACCAATCTTGTGCGTCCAATAAGTTCAGTTGTGTCATTGGATGAACATTTAGGTCATTTTCGTCCTCCCTAGGCTTATTCTTGTCCAATTAGGGTTTTTAACCAATCTTGTGCATCCAATAAGTTCATTTGTGTCATTGGATGAACATTTAGGTCATTTTCGTCCTCCCTAGGCTTATTCTTGTCCAGTTAGGGTTTTTAACCAACCTTGTGCATCCAATAAGTTCATTTGTGTCATTGGAGGAACATTTAGGTCATTTTTCGTCCTCCCTAGTCTTATTCTTGTCCAATTCGGGTTTTTATGCAATCTTGTACATCCATTAGGTGTGTTTGTGTCATTGGACGAACATTTAGGTCATTTTCGTCCTCCCTAGGCTTATTCTTGTCCAATTAGGGTTTTTAACCAATCTTGTGCATCCAATAAGTTCATTTGTGTCATTGGATGAACATTTAGGTCATTTTCGTCCTCCCTAGGCTTATTCTTGTCCAATTAGGGTTTTCAACCAATCTTGTGCATCCAATAAGTTCATTTGTGTCATTGGATGAACATTTAGGTCATTTTCGTTCTCCCTAGGCTTATTCTTGTCCAATTACGGTTTTTAACCAATCTTGTGCATCCAATAAGTTCATTTGTGTCATTGGATGAACATTTAGGTCATTTTCGTCCTCCCTAGTCTTATTCTTGTCCAATTAGGGTTTTTATGCAATCTTGTGCATCCAATAGGTATGTTTGTGTCATTGGAGGAACATTTAGGTCATTTTCGTCCTCCCTAGTCTTATTCATGTCCAATTAGGGTTTTAACCAATCTTGTGCATCCAATATGTGGGTTTGTTTCATTGGATGAACATTTAGGTCATTTTCGTCCTCCCTATGCTTATTCTTGTCCAATTAGGGTTTTTAACCAATCTTGTGCATCCAATAAGTTCATTTATGTCATTGGATGAACATTTAGGTCATTTTCGTTCTCCCTAGTCTTATTCTTGTCCAATTAGGGTTTTTATGCAATCTTGTGCATCCAATAGGTGTGTTTGTGTCATTGGACGAACATTTAGGTCATTTTCGTCCTCCCTAGGCTTATTCTTGTCCAATTAGGGTTTTTAACCAATCTTGTGCATCCAATAAGTTCATTTGTGTCATTGGATGAACATTTAGGTCATTTTCGTCCTCCCTAGGCTTATTCTTCTCCAATTAGGGTTTTAACCAATCTTGTGCATCCAATAAGTTCATTTGTGGCATTGGATGAACATTTAGGTCATTTTCGTCCTTCCTAGTCTTATTCTTATCGAATTAGGGTTTTTATACAATCTTGTGCATCCAATAAGTGTGTTTGTGTCATTGGAGGAACATTTAGGTCATTTTCGTCCTCCCTAGTCTTATTCTTGTCCAATTAGGGTTTTTAACCAATCTTGTGCATCCAATAAGTTCATTTGTGTCATTGGATGAACATTTAGGTCATTTTCGTCTTCCCTAGTCTTATTCTTGTCGAATTAGGGTTTTTATGCAATCTTGTGCATCCAATAGGTGTGTTTGTGTCATTGGACGAACATTTAAGTCATTTTCGTCCTCTTTATGCTTATTCTTGTCCAATTAGGGTTTTTAACCAATCTTGTGCATCCAATAAGTTCATTTCTGTCATTGGATGAACATTTAGGTCATTTACGTCCTCCCTAGGCTTATTCTTGTCCAATTAAGGTTTTTAACCAATCTTGTGCATCCAATAAGTTCATTTGTGTCATTGGATGAACATTTAGGTCATTTTCGTCCTCCCTAGGCTTGTTCTTGTCCAATTAGGGTTTTTATGCAATCTTATGCATCCTATAGGTGTGTTTGTGTCATTGGACGAACATTTAGGTCATTTTCGTCCTCCCTAGGCTTATTCTTGTCCAATTAGGGTTTTTATGCAATCCTGTGCATCCAATAGGTGTGTTTGTGTCATTGGACGAACATTTAGGTCATTTTCGTCCTCCCTAGGCTTATTCTTGTCCAATTATGGTTTTTAACCAACCTTGTGCATCCAATAAGTTCATTTGTGTCATTGGTTGAACATTTAGGTCATTTTCGTCCTCCCTAGGCTTATTCTTGTCCAATTAGGGTTTTTAACCAATCTTGTGCATCCAATAAGTTCATTTGTGTCATTGGATGAACATTTAGGTCATTTACGTCCTCCCTAGGCTTATTCTTGTCCAATTAGGGTTTTAACCAATCTTGTGCATCCAATATGTGTGTTTGTGTCATTGGATGAACATTTAGGTAATTTTCGACCTCCCTATGCTTATTCTTGTCCAATT
The DNA here is from genome assembly GCA_037974775.1 of Cicer pinnatifidum. Classification (NCBI taxonomy): domain Eukaryota; kingdom Viridiplantae; phylum Streptophyta; class Magnoliopsida; order Fabales; family Fabaceae; genus Cicer; species Cicer pinnatifidum. Next base: position 53,777 of record JBBPBR010000729.1, read on the forward strand.
AGGGTTTTTAACCAATCTTGTGCATCCAATAAGTTCATTTGTGTCATTGGATGAACATTTAGGTCATTTTCGTCCTCCCTAGGCTTATTCTTGTCCAATTAGGGTGTTCAACCAATCTTGTGCATCCAATAAGTTCATTTGTGTCATTGGATGAACATTTAGGTCATTTTCGTCCTCCCTAGGCTTATTCTTGTCCAATTAGGGTTTTTAACCAATCTTGTGCATCCAATAAGTTCATTTGTGTCATTGGATGAACATTTAGGTCATTTTCGTCCTCCCTAGGCTTATTCTTGTCCAATTAAGGTTTTCAACCAATCTTGTGCATCCAATAAGTTCATTTGTGTCATTGGAAGAACATTTAGGTCATTTTCGTCCTCCATAGGCTTATTCTTGTCCAATTAGGGTTTTTAAACAATCTTGTGCATCCAATAAGTTCATTTGTGTCATTGGATGAACATTTAGGTCATTTTCGTCCTCCATAGGCTTATTCTTGTCTAATTAGGGTTTTTAAACAATCTTGTGCATCCAATAAGTTCATTTGTGTCATTGGATGAACATTTAGGTCATTTTCGTCCTCCCTAGGCTTATTCTTGTCCAATTAGGGTTTTTAACCAATCTTGTGCATCCAATAAGTTCATTTGTGTCATTGGATGAACATTTAGGTCATTTTCGTCCTCCCTAGTCTTATTCTTGTCCAATTAGGGTTTCTAACCAATCTTGTGCATCCAATAGGTGTATTTGTGTCATTGGATGAACATTTAGGTCATTTTCGTCCTCCCTAGGCTTATTCTTGTCCAATTAGGGTTTTTAAGCAATCTTGTGCATCCAATAAGTTCATTTGTGTTATTGGATGAACATTTAGGTCATTTTCGTCCTCCCTAGGCTTATTTTTGTCCAATTAGGGTTTTTAACCAATCTTGTGCATCCAATAGTTGTATTTGTGTCATTGGATAAACATTTAGGTCATTTTCGTCCACCCTAGGCTTATTCTTGTCCAATTAGGGTTTTTAACCAATCTTGTGCATCCAATAGGTGTGTTTGTGTCATTGGATGAACATTTAGGTCATTTTCGTCCTCCCTAGGCTTATTCTTGTCCAATTAGGGTTTCTAACCAATCTTGTGCATCCAATAGGTGTATTTGTGTCATTGGATGAACATTTAGGTCATTTTCGTCCTCCCTAGGCTTATTCTTGTCCAATTAGGGTTTTTAAGCAATCTTGTGCATCCAATAAGTTCATTTGTTTCATTGGATAAACATTTAGGTCATTTTAACCCACCCTAGGCTTATTCTTGTCCAATTAGGGTTTTTAACCAATCATGTGCAACCAATAAGTTCATTTGTGTCATTGGATGAACATTTAGGTCATTTTCGTCCTCCCTAGGCTTATTCTTGTCCAATTAGGGTTTTTAACCAATCTTGTGCATCCAATAGGTGTATTTGTGTCATTGGATGAACATTTAGGTCATTTTCGTGCTCCCTAGGCTTATTCTTGTCCAATTAGGGTTTCTAACCAATCTTGTGCATCCAATAGGTGTATTTGTGTCATTGGATGAACATTTAGGTCATTTTCGTCCTCCCTAGGCTTATTCTTGTCTAATTAGGGTTTTTAAGCAATCTTATGCATCCAATAAGTTCATTTGTGTCATTGGATGAACATTTAGGTCATTTTCGTCCTCCCTAGGCTTATTCTTGTCTAATTAGGGTTTTTAAGCAATCTTGTGCATCCAATAAGTTCATTTGTTTCATTGGATGAACATTTAGGTCATTTACGTCCTCCCTAGGCTTATTCTTGTCCAATTATGGTTTTTAACCAATCTTGTGCATCCAATAGGTGTGTTTGTGTCATTGGATGAACATTTAGGTCATTTTCGTCCTCCCTAGGCTTATTCTTGTCCAATTAGGGATTCTAACCAATCTTGTGATTCCAATAGGTGTATTTGTGTCATTGGATGAACATTTAGGTCATTTTCGTCCTCCCTAGGCTTATTCTTGTCCAATTAGGGTTTTTAAGCAATCTTGTGCATCCAATAAGTTCATTTGTGTCATTGGATGAACATTTAGGTCATTTTCGTCCTCCCTAGTCTTATTCTTGTCCAATTAGGGTTTTAAGCAATCCTGTGCATCCAATAAGTTCATTTGTGTCATTGGATGAACATTTAGGTCATTTTCGTCCTCCCTAGGCTTATTCTTGTCCAATTAGGGTTTCTAACCAATCTTGTGCATCCAATAAGTTCATTTGTGTCATTGGATGAACATTTAGGTCATTTTCGTCCTCCCTAGGCTTATTCTTGTTCAATTAGGGTTTTTAAGCAATGTTGTGCATCCAATAGGAGTATTTGTGTCATTGGATGAACATTTAGGTCATTTTCGTCCTTCCTAGGCTTATTCTTGTCCAATTAAGGTTTTTAACCAATCTTGTGCATCCAATAATTTCATTTGTGTCATTGGATGAACATTTAGGTCTTTTTCGTCCTCCCTAGGCTTATTCTTGTCCAATTAGGGTTTCTAACCAATCTTGTGCATCCAATAGGTGTATTTGTGTCATTGGATGAACATTTAGGTCATTTTCGTCCTCCCTAGGCTTATTCTTGTCCAATTAGGGTTTTTAACCAATCTTGTGCATCCAATAAGTTCATTTGTGTCATTGGATAAACATTTAGGTCATTTTCGTCCACCCTAGGCTTATTCTTGTCCAATTAGGGTTTTTAACCAATCTTGTGCATCCAATAGGCGTGTTTGTGTTATTGGATGAACATTTAGGTCATTTTCGTCCTCCCTAGGCTTATTCTTGTCCAATTAGGGTTGCTAACCAGTCTTGTGCATCCAATAGGTGTGTTTGCGTCATTGGATGAACATTTAGGTCATTTTCGTCCTCCCTAGGCTTATTCTTGTCCAATTAGGGTTTTTAACCAATCTTGTGCATCCAATAAGTTCATTTGTGTCATTGGATGAACATTTAGGTCATTTTCGTCCTCCCTAGGCTTATTCTTGTCCAATTAGGGTTTTTAACCAATCTTGTGCATCCAATAAGTTCGTTTGTGTCATTAGACGAACATTTAGGTCATTTTCGTCCTCCCTAGGCTTATTCTTGTCCAATTAGGGTTTTTAACCAATCTTGTGCATCCAATAAGTTCATTTGTGTCATTGGATGAACATTTAGGTCATTTTCGTCCTCCCTAGTCTTATTCTTGTCCAATTAGGGTTTTTATGCAATCTTGTGCATCCAATAGGTGTGTTTGTGTCATTGGAGGAACATTTAAGTCATTTACGTCCTCCCTAGTCTTATTCTTCTCCAATTAGGGTTTTAAGCAATCTTGTGCATCCAATATGTGGGTTTGTGTCATTGGATAAACATTTAGGTCATTTTCGTCCTCCTTATGCTTATTCTTGTCCAATTAGGGTTTTTAACCAATCTTTTGCATCCAATAAGTTCATTTGTGTCATTGGATGAACATTTAGGTCATTTTCGTCCTCCCTAGGCTTATTCTTGTCCAATTAGGGTTTTTAACCAATCTTGTGCATCCAATATGTTCATTTGTGTCATTGGATGAACATTTAGGTCATTTTCATCCTCCCTAGGCTTATTCTTGTCCAATTAGGGTTTCTAACCAATCTTGTGCATCCAATAGGTGTGTTTAGTCATTTGATGAACATTTAGGTCATTTTCGTCCTCCCTAAGCTTATTCTTGTCCAATTAGGGTTTTTAACCAATTTTGTGCATCCAATATGTTTATTTGTGTCATTGGATGAACATTTAGGTCATTTTCGTCCTCCCAAGGCTTATTCTTGTCCAATTAGGGTTTGTAAGCAATCTTGTGCATCCAATAGGTGTGTTTGTGTCATTGGATGAACATTTAGGTCATTTTCGTCCTCCCTAGGCTTATTCTTGTCCAATTAGGGTTTTTAACCAATCTTGTGCATCCAATATGTTCATTTGTGTCATTGGATGAACATTTAGGTCATTTTCGTCCTCCCTAGGCTTATTCTGGTCCAATTAGGGTTTCAAAACAATCTTGTGCATCCAATAGGTGTTTGTGTCATTGGATGAACATTTAGGTCATTTTCGTCCTCCCTAAGCTTATTCTTGTCCAATTAGGGTTTCTAAACAATCTTGTGCATTCAATAGGTGTGTTTGTGTCATTGGATGAACATTTAGGTCATTTTCGTCCTCCCTAAGCTTATTCTTGTCCAATTAGGGTTTCTAAACAATCTTGTGCATCCAATAGGTGTGTTTGTGTCATTGGATGAACATTTAGGTCATTTTCGTCCTCCCTAAGCTTATTCTTGTCCAATTAGGGTTTCTAAACAATCTTGTGCATTCAATAGGTGTGTTTGTGTCATTGAATGAACATTTAGGTCATTTTCGTCCTCCCTAGGCTTATACTTGTCCAATTAGGGTTTCTAACCAATCTTGTGCATCCAATAGGTGTGTTTGTGTCATTGGATGAACATTTAGGTCATTTTCGTCCTCCCTATGCTTATTCTTGTCCAATTAGGGTTTTTAACCAATCTTGTGCATCCAATAGGTGTGTTTGTGTCATTGGATGAACATTTAGGTCATTTTCGTCCTCCCTAGGCTTATTCTTGTCCAATTAGGGTTTCTAACCAATCTTGTGCATCCAATAGGTGTGTTTAGTCATTTGATGAACATTTAGGTCATTTTCGTTCTCCCTAGGCTTATTCTTGTCCAATTAGGGTTTTTAACCAATCTTGTGCATCCAATATGTTCATTTGTGTCATTGGATGAACATTTAGGTCATTTTCGTCCTCCCAAGGCTTATTCTTGTCCAATTAGGGTTTCTAAACAATCTTGTGCATCCAATAGGTATGTTTGTGTCATTGGATGAACATTTAGGTCATTTTCGTCCTCCCTAGGCTTATTCTTGTCCAATTAGGGTTTTTACCAATCTTGTGCATCCAATAAGTTCATTTGTGTCATTGGGTGAACATTTAGGTAATTTTCGTCCTCCTAAGGCTTATTCTTGTCCAATTAGGGTTTCTAAACAATCTTGTGCATCCAATAGGTATGTTTGTGTCATTGGATGAACATTTAGGTCATTTTCGTCCTCCCTAGGCTTATTCTTGTCCAATTAGGGTTTTTACCAATCTTGTGCATCCAATAAGTTCATTTGTGTCATTGGGTGAACATTTAGGTAATTTTCGTCCTCCCAAGGCTTATTCTTGTCCAATTAGGGTTTCTAAACAATCTTGTGCATCCAATAGGTATATTTGTGTCATTGGATGAACATTTAGGTCATTTTCGTCCTCCCTAGGCTTATTCTTGTCCAATTAGGGTTTTTAACCAATCTTGTGCATCCAATATGTTCATTTGTGTCATTGGATGAACATTTAGGTCATTTTCGTCCTCCCAAGGCTTATTCTTGTCCAATTAGGGTTTCTAAACAATCTTGTGCATCCAATAGGTATGTTTGTGTCATTGGATGAACATTTAGGTCATTTTCGTCCTCCTTAGGCTTATTCTTGTCCAATTAGGGTTTTTAACCAATCTTGTGCATCCAATAGGTGTGTTTGTGTCATTGGATGAACATTTAGGTCATTTTCGTCCTCCCTAGGCTTATTCTTGTCCAATTAGGATTTTTAACCAATCTTGTGCATCCAATAAGTTCATTTGTCTCATTGGATGAACATTTAGGTCATTTTCGTCCTCCCTAGAATTATTCTTGTCCAATTAGGGTTTCTAACCAATCTTGTGCATCCAATAAGTTCATTTGTGTCATTGGATGAACATTTAGGTCATTTTCGTCCTCCCTAGGCTTATTCTTGTCTAATTAGGGTTTTTAAGCAATCTTGTGCATCCAATAAGTTCATTTGTGTCATTGGATGAACATTTAGGTCATTTATGTCCTCCCTAGGCTTATTCTTGTCCAATTATGGTTTTTAACCAATCTTGTGCATCCAATAGGTGTGTTTGTGTCATTGGGTGAACATTTAGGTCATTTTCTTCCTCCCTAGGCTTATTCTTGTCCAATTAGGGTTTCTAACCAATCTTGTGCATCCAATAGGTGTATTTGTGTCATTGGATGAACATTTAGGTCATTTTCGTCCTCCCTAGGCTTATTCTTGTCCAATTAGGGTTTTTAAGCAATCTTGTGCATCCAATAAGTTCATTTGTGTCATTGGATGAACATTTAGGTCATTTTCGTCCTCCCTAGGCTTATTCTTGTCCAATTAGGGTTTCTAACCAATCTTGTGCATCCAATAGGTGTATTTGTGTCATTGGATGAACATTTAGGTCATTTTCATCCTCCTTAGGCTTATTGTTGTCCAATTAGGGTTTTTAACCAATCTTGTGCATCCAATAGGTGTGTTTGTGTCATTGGATGAACATTTAGGTCATTTTCGTCCTCCCTAGTCTTATTCTTGTCCAATAAGGGTTTTAAGCAATCTTGTGCATCCAATAAGTTCATTTGTGTCATTGGATTAAGATTTAAGTCATTTTCGTCCTCCCTAGGCTTATTCTTGTTCAATTAGGGTTTCTAACCAATCTTGTGCATCCAATAGGTGTGTTTGTGTCATTGGATGAACATTTAGGTCATTTTCGTCCTCCCTAGGCTTATTCTTGTCTAATTAGGGTTTTTAAGCAATCTTGTGAATCCAATAAGTTCATTTGTGTCATTGGATGAACATTTAGGTCATTTATGTCCTCCCTAGGCTTATTCTTGTCCAATTATGGTTTTTAACCAATCTTGTGCATCCAATAGGTGTGTTTGTGTCATTGGATGAACATTTAGGTCATTTTCGTCCTCCCTAGGCTTATTCTTGTCCAATTAGGGATTCTAACCAATCTTGTGATTCCAATAGGTGTATTTGTGTCATTGGATGAACATTTAGGTCATTTTTGTCCTCCCTAGGCTTATTCTTGTCCAATTAGGGTTTTTAAGCAATCTTGTGCATCCAATAAGTTCATTTGTGTCATTGGATGAACATTTAGGTCATTTTCGTCCTCCCTATGCTTATTCTTGTCCAATTAGGGTTTTTAACCAATCTTGTGCATCCAATAGGTGTGTTTGTGTCTTTGGATGAACATTTAGGTCATATTTGTCCTCCCTAGGCTTATTCTTGTCCAATTAGGGTTTTTAACCAATCTTGTGCATCCACTAAGCTCATTTGTGTCATTGGATAAACATTTAGGTCATTTTCGTCCACCCCAGGCTTATTCTTGTCCAATTAGGGTTTTTAACCAATCTTGTGCCTCCAATAAGTTCATTTGTGTCATTGGATGAACATTTAGGTCATTTTCGTCCTCCCAAGGCTTATTCATGTCCAATTAGGGTTTTTAACCAATCTTGTGCATCCAATAGGTTCATTTGTGTCATTGGATGAACATTTAGGTCATTTTCGTCCTACCTAGGCTTATTCTTGTCCAATTAGGGTTTCTAACCAATCTTGTGCATCCAATAGGTGTATTTGTGTCATTGGATGAACATTTAGGTCATTTTCGTCCTCCCTAGGCTTATTCTTGTCCAATTAGGGTTTTTAAGCAATCTTGTGCATCCAATAAGTTCATTTGTGTTATTGGATGAACATTTAGGTATTTTTCGTCCTCCCTAGTCTTATTCTTGTCCAATTATGGTTTTTAACCAATCTTGTGCATCCAATAGGTGTGTTTGTGTCATTGGATGAACATTTAGGTCATTTTCGTCCTACCTAGGCTTATTCTTGTCCAATTAGGGTTTCTAACCAATCTTGTGCATCCAATAGGTGTATTTTGTGTCATTGGATGAACATTTAGGTCATTTTCGTCCTCCCTAGGCTTACTCTTGTCTAATTAGGGTTTTTAAGCAATCTTGTGCATCCAATAAGTTCATTTGTGTCATTGGATGAACATTTAGGTCATTTTCGTCCTACCTAGGCTTATTCTTGTCCAATTAGGGTTTCTAACCAATCTTGTGCATCCAATAGGTGCGTTTGTGTCATTGGATGAACATTTAGGTCATTTTCGTCCTCACTAGGCTTATTCTTGTCCAATTAGGGTTTTTAAGCAATCTTGTGCATCCAATAAGTTCATTTGTGTCATTGGATGAACATTTAGGTCATTTTCGTCCTCCCTAGAATTATTCTTGTCCAATTAGGGTTTCTAACCAATCTTGTGCATCCAATAAGTTCATTTGTGTTATTGGATGAACATTTAGGTCATTTTCGTCCTCCCTAGGCTTATTCTTGTCGAATTAGGGTTTCTAACCAATCTTGTGCATCCAATAAGTTCATTTGTGTCATTGGATGAACATTTCGGTCATTTTCGTCCTCCCTAGGCTTATTCTTGTCCAATTAGGGTTTTTAACCAATCTTGTGCATCCAATAGGTGTGTTTGTGTCATTGGATGAACATTTAGGTCATTTTCGTCCTACCTAGGCTTATTCTTGTCCAATTTGGGTTTCTAACCAATCTTGTGCATCCAATAGGTGTATTTGTGTCATTGGATGAACATTTAGGTCATTTTCGTCCTCCCTAGGCTTATTCTTGTCCAATTAGGGTTTTTAAGCAATCTTGTGCATCCAATAAGTTCATTTGTGTCATTGGATGAACATTGAGGTCATTTTCGTCGTCCCTAGGCTTATTCTTGTCCAATTAGGGTTTTTAACCAATCTTGTGCATCCAATAGGTGTGTTTGTGTCATTGGATGAACATTTAGGTCATTTTCGTCCTCCCTAGGCTTATTCTTGTCCAATTAGGGTTTCTAACCAATCTTGTGCATCCAATAGGTGTATTTGTGTCATTGGATGAACATTTAGGTCATTTTCGTCCTCCCTAGGCTTATTCTTGTCCAATTAGGGTTTTTAAGCAATCTTGTGCATCCAATAAGTTCATTTGTTTCATTGGATAAACATTTAGGTCATTTTAACCCACCCTAGGCTTATTCTTGTCCAATTAGGGTTTTTAACCAATCATGTGCAACCAATAAGTTCATTTGTGTCATTGGATGAACATTTAGGTCATTTTCGTCCTCCCAAGGCTTATTCTTGTCCAATTAGGGTTTTTAACCAATCTTGTGCATCCAATAGGTGTGTTTGTGTCATTGGATGAACATTTAGGTCATTTTCGTCCTCCCTAGGCTTAGTCTTGTCCAATTAGGGTTTCTAACCAATCTTGTGCATCCAATAGGTGTATTTGTGTCATTGGATGAACATTTAGGTCATTTTCGTCCTCCCTAGGCTTATTCTTGTCCAATTAGGGTTTTTAAGCAATCTTGTGCATCCAATAAGTTCATTTGTGTCATTGGATAAACATTTAGGTCATTTTCGTCCACCCTAGGCTTATTCTTGCCCAATTAGGGTTTTTAACCAATCTTGTGCATCCAATAAGTTCATTTGTTTCATTGGATGAATATTTAGGTCATTTTCGTCCTCCCAAGGCTTATTCTTGTCCAATTAGGGTTTTTAACCAATCTTGTGCATCCAATAGGTGTGTTTGTGTCATTGGATGAACATTTAGGTCATTTTCGTCCTCCCTAGGCTTATTCTTGTCCAATTAGGGTTTCTAACCAATCTTGTGCATCCAATAGGTGTATTTGTGTCATTGGATGAACATTTAGGCCATTTTCGTCCTCCCTAGGCTTATTCTTGTCTAATTAGGGTTTTTAAGCAATCTTGTACATCCAATAAGTTCATTTGTATTATTGGATGAACATTTAGGTCATTTTCGTCCTCCCTAGGCTTATTCTTGTCCAATGAGCGTTTTTAACCAATCTTGTGCATCCAATAGGTGTGTTTGTGTCATTGGATGAACATTTAGGTCAGTTTCGTCCTCCCTAGGCTTATTCTTGTCCAATTAGGGTTTCTAACGAATCTTGTGCATCCAATTGGTGTATTTGTGTCATTGGATGAACATTTAGGTCATTTTCGTCCTCCCTAGGCTTATTCTTGTCCAATTAGGGTTTTTAAGCAATCTTGTGCATCCAATAAGTTCATTTGTGTCATTGGATGAACATTTAGGTCATTTTCGTCCTCCCTAGGCTTATTCTTGTCCAATTAGGGTTTTTAACCAATCTTGTGCATCCAATAGGTGTGTTTGTGTCATTGGATGAACATTTTGGTCAGTTTTGTCCTCCCTAGGCTTATTCTTGTCCAATTAGGGTTTTTAACCAATCTTGTGTATCCAATAAGTTCATTTGTGTCATTGGATGAACATTTAGGTCATTTACGTCATCCCTAGAATTATTCTTGTCCAATTAGGGTTTCTAACCAATCTTGTGCATCCAATAAGTTCATTTGAATCATTGGATGAACATTTAGGTCATTTTCGTCCTCCCTAGGCTTATTCTTGTCTAATTAGGGTTTTTAAGCAATCTTGTGCATCCAATAAGTTCATTTGTGTCATTGGATGAACATTTAGGTCATTTATGTCCTCCCTAGGCTTATTCTTGTCCAATTATGGTTTTTAACCAATCTTGTGCATCCAATAGGTGTGTTTGTGTCATTGGATGAACATTTAGGTCATTTTCGTCCTCCCTAGGCTTATTCTTGTCCAATTAGGGTTTTTAACCAATCTTGTGCATCCAATAGGTGTGTTTGTGTCATTGGATGAACATTTAGGTCATTTTCGTCCTACCAAGGCTTATTCTTGTCCAATTAGGGTTTCTAACCAATCTTGTGCATCCAATAGGTGTATTTGTGTCATTGGATGAACTTTTAGGTCATTTTCGTCCTCCCTAGGCTTATTCTTGTCCAATTAGGGTTTTTAAGCAATCTTGTGCATCCAATAAGTTCATTTGTGTCATTGGATGAACATTTAGGTCATTTTCGTCCTCCCTAGGCTTATTCTTGTCCAGTTAGGGTTTTTAACCAATCTTGTGCATCCAATAGGTGTGTTTGTGTCATTGGAGGAAAATTTAGGTCATTTTCGTCCTCCCTAGGCTTATTCTTGTCTAATTAGGGTTTTTAAGCAATCTTGTGCATCCAATAAGTTCATTTGTGTCATTGGATGAACATTTAGGTCATTTATGTCCTCCCTAGGCTTATTCTTGTCCAATTATGGTTTTTAACCAATCTTGTGCATCCAATAGGTGTGTTTGTGTCATTGGATGAACATTTAGGTCATTTTCGTCCTACCTAGGCTTATTCTTGTCCAATTAGGGTTTCTAACCCATCTTGTGCATCCAAGAGGTGTATTTGTGTCATTGGATGAACATTTAGGTCATTTTCCTCCTCCCTGGAATTATTCTTGTCCATTTAGGGTTTCTAACCAATCTTGTGCATCCAATAAGTTCATTTGTGTCATTGAATGAACATTTAGGTCATTTTCGTCCTCCCTAGGCTTATTCTTGTCTAATTAGGGTTTTTAAGCAATCTTGTGCATCCAATAAGTTCATTTGTGTCATTGGATGAACATTTAGGTCATTTATGTCCTCCCTAGGCTTATTCTTGTCCAATTATGGTTTTTAACCAATCTTGTGCATCCAATAGGTGTGTTTGTGTCATTGGATGAACATTTAGGTCATTTTAGTCCTCCCTAGGCTTATTCTTGTCCAATTACGGTTTCTAACCAACCTTGTGCATCCAATAGGTGTATTTGTGTCATTGGATGAACATTTAGGTCATTTTCGTCCTCCCTAGGCTTATTTTGGTCCAATTAGGGTTTTTAAGCAATCTTGTGCATCCAATAAGTTCATTTGTGTCATTGGATGAACATTTAGGTCGTTTTCGTCCTCCCTAGGCTTATTCTTGTCCAATTAGGGTTTTTAACCAATCTTGTGCATCCAATAGGTGTGTTTGTGTCATTGGATGAAAATTTAGGTCATTTTCGTCCTCCCTAGGCTTATTCTTGTCCAATTTGGGTTTTTAACCAATCTTGTGCATCCAATAAGTTCATTTGTTTCATTGGGTGAACATTTAGGTCATTTTTGTCCTCCCTAGGCTTATTCTTGTTCAATTAGGGTTTCTAACCAATCATGTGCATCCAATAGGTGTGTTTGTGTCATTGGATGAACATTTAGGTCATTTTCGTCCTCCCTAGTCTTATTCTTGTCCAATTAGGGTTTTAAGCAATCTTGTGCATCCAATAAGTTCATTTGTGTCATTGGATGAACATTTAGGTTATTTTCGTCCTCACTAGGCTTAGTTTTGTGCAATTAGGGTTTTTAACCAATCTTGTGCATCCAATAGGTGTGTTTGTGTCATTAGATGAACATTTAGGTCATTTTCATCCTCCCTAGGCTTATTCTTGTGCAATTAGGGTTTCTAACCAATCTTGTGCATCCAATAGGTGTATTTGTGTCATTGGATGAACATTTAGGTCATTTTCGTCCTCCCTAGGCTTATTCTTGTCCAATTAGGGTTTTTAAGCAATCTTGTGCATCCAATAAGTTCATTTGTGTTATTGGATGAACATTTAGGTCATTTTCGTCCTCCCTAGGCTTATTCTTGTCCAATTAGGGTTTTTAACCAATCTTGGGCATCCAATAGGTGTGTTTGTGTCATTGGATGAACATTTAGGTCATTTTCGTCCTCCCTAGGCTTATTCTTGTCCAATTAGGGTTTCTAACCAATCTTGTGCATCCAATAGGTGTATTTGTGTCATTGGATGAACATTTAGGTCATTTTCGTCCTCCCTAGGCTTATTCTTGTCCAATTAGGGTTTTTAAGCAATCTTGTGCATCCAATAAGTTCATTTGTGTTATTGGATGAACTTTTAGGTCATTTTCGTCCTCCCTAGGCTTATTCTTGTCCAATTAAGGTTTTTAACCAATCTTGTGCATCCAATAAGTTCATTTGTGTCATTGGATGAACATTTAGGTCATTTTCGTCCTCCCTATGCTTATTCTTGTCCAATTAGGGTTTTTAACCAATCTTGTGCATCCAATAGGTGTGTTTGTGTCATTGGATGAACATTTAGGTCATTTTCGTCCTCCCTAGGCTTATTCTTGTCCAGTTAGGGTTTTTAAGCAATCTTGTGCATCCAATAAGTTCATTTGTGTCATTGGATGAACATTTAGGTCATTTTCGTCCTCCCTAGGCTTATTCTTGTCCAATTAGGGTTTTTAACCAATCTTGTGCATCCAATAGGTGTGTTTGTGTTATTGGATGAACATTTAGGTCATTTTCGTCTTCCCTAGGCTTATTCTTGTCCAATTAGGGTTTCTAACCAATCATGTGCTTCCAATAGGTGTATTTGTGTCATTGGATGAACATTTAGGTCATTTTCGTCCTCCCTAGGCTTATTCTTGTCCAATTAGGGTTTTTAAGCAATCTTGTGCATCCAATAAGTTCATTTGTGTCATTGGATGAACATTTAGGTCATTTTCGTCCTCCCTAGGCTTATTCTTGTCCAATTAAGGTTTTTAACCAATCTTGTGCATCCAATAAGTTCATTTGTGTCATTGGATGAACATTTAGGTCATTTTCGTCCTCCCTAGGCTTATCCTTGTCCAATTAGGGTTTTTAACCAATCTTGTGCATCCAATAGGTGTGTTTGTGTCATTAGATGAACATTTAGGTCATTTTCGTCCTCCCTAGGCTTATTCTTGCCAATTAGGGTTTTTAACCAATCTTGTGCATCCAATAAGTTCATTTGTGTCATTGGATAAACATTTAGGTCATTTTCGTCCACCCTAGGCTTATTCTTGTCCAATTAGGGTTTTTAACCAATCTTGTGCATCCAATAAGTTCATTTGTGTCATTGGATAAACATTTAGGTCATTTTCGTCCACCCTAGACTTATTCTTGTCCAATTAGGGTTTTTAACCAATCTTGTGCATCCAATAGGTGTGTTTGTGTCATTGGATGAACATTTAGGTCATTTTCGTCCTCCCTAGGCTTATTCTTGTCCAATTAGGGTTTCTAACCAATCTTGTGCATCCAATAGGTGTACTTGTGTCATTGGATGAACATTTAGGTCATTTTCGTCCTCCCTAGGCTTATTCTTGTCTAATTAGGGTTTTTAAGCAATCTTGTGCATCCAATAAGTTCATTTGTGTCATTGGATGAACATTTAGGTCATTTATGTCCTCCCTAGGCTTATTCTTGTCCATTTATGGTTTTTAACCAATCTTGTGCATCCAATAGGTGTGTTTGTGTCATTGGATGAACATTTAGGTCATTTTCGTCCTACCTAGGCTTATTCTTGTCCAATTAGGGTTTCTAACCCATCTTGTGCATCCAATAGGTGTATTTGTGTCATTGGATGAACATTCAGGTCATTTTTGTCCTCCCAAGGCTTATTCTTGTCCAATTAGGGTTTTTAAGCAATCTTGTGCATCCAATAAGTTCATTTGTGTCATTGGATGAACATTTAGGTCATTTTCGTCCTCCCTAGGCTTATTCTTGTCCAATTAGGGTTTTTAACCAATCTTGTGCATCCAATAGGTGTGTTTGTGTCATTGGATGAACATTTAGGTCATTTTCGTCCTCCCTACGCTTATTCTTGTCCAATTAGGATTTTTAACCAATCTTGTGCATCCAATAAGTTCATTTGTGTCATTGGATGAACATTTAGGTCATTTTCGTCCTCCCTAGAATTATTCTTGTCCATTTAGGGTTTCTAACCAATCTTGTGCATCCAATAAGTTCATTTGTGTCATTGGATGAACATTTAGGTCATTTTCGTCCTCCCTAGGCTTATTCTTGTCTAATTAGGGTTTTTAAGCAATCTTGTGCATCCAATAAGTTCATTTGTGTCATTGGATGAACATTTAGGTCATTTATGTCCTCCCTAGGCTTATTCTTGTCCAATTATCGTTTTTAACCAATCTTGTGCATCTAATAGGTGTGTTTGTGTCATTGGATGAACATTTAGGTCATTTTCGTCCTCCCTAGGCTTATTCTTGTCCAATTAGGGTTTTTAACCAATCTTGTGCATCCAATAGGTGTGTTTGTGTCATTGGATGAACATTTAGGTCATTTTCGTCCTCCCTAGGCTTATTCTCTTCCAATTAGGGTTTTTAACCAATCTTGTGCATTTAATAAGTTCATTTGTGTCATTGGATAAACATTTAGGTCATTTCCGTCCACCCTAGGCTTATTCTTGTCCAATTATGGTTTTTAACCAATCTTGTGCATCCATAGGTGTGTTTGTGTCATTGGATGAACATTTAGGTCAGTTTCGTCCTCCCTAGGCTTATTCTTTTCCAATTAGAGTTTCTAACGAATCTTGTGCATCCAATAGGTGTATTTGTGTCATTGGATGAACATTTAGGTCATTTTCGTCCTCCCTAGGCTTATTCTTGTCCAATTAGGGTTTTTAACCAATCTTGTGCATCCAATAGGTGTGTTTGTGTCTTTGGATGAACATTTAGGTCATATTTGTCCTCCCTAGGCTTATTCTTGTCCAATTAGGGTTTTTAAGCAATCTTGTGAATCCAATAAGTTCATTTGTTTCATTGGATGAACATTTAGGTCATTTTCGTCCTCCCTATGCTTATTCTTGTCCAATTAGGGTTTCTAACCAATCTTGTGCATCCAATAGGTGTATTTGTGTCATTGGATGAACATTTAGGTCATTTTCATCCTCCCTAGGCTTATTGTTGTCCAATTAGGGTTTTTAACCAATCTTGTGCATCCAATAGGTGTCTTTGTGTCATTGGATGAACATTTAGGTCATTTTCGTCCTCCCTAGTCTTATTCTTGTCCAATTAGGGTTTTAAGCAATCTTGTGCATCCAATAAGTTCATTTGTGTCATTGGATTAAGATTTAAGTCATTTTCGTCGTCCCTAGGCTTATTCTTGTTCAATTAGGGTTTCTAACCAATCTTGTGCATCCAATAGGTGTGTTTGTGTCATTGGATGAACATTTAGGTCATATTTGTCCTCCCTAGGCTTATTCTTGTCCAATTAGGGTTTTTAAGCAATCTTGTGCATCCAATAAGTTCATTTGTGTCATTGGATGAACATTTAGGTCATTTTCGTCCTCCCTAGGCTTATTCTTGTCCAATTAGGGTTTTTAACCAATCTTGTGCATCCAATAGGTTCATTTGTGTCATTGGATGAACATTTAGGTCATTTTCGTCCTACCTAGGCTTATTCTTGTCCAATTAGGGTTTCTAACCAATCTTGTGCATCCAATAGGTGTATTTGTGTCATTGGATGAACATTTAGGTCATTTTCGTCCTCCCTAGGCTTATTCTTGTCCAATTAGGGTTTTTAAGCAATCTTGTGCATCCAATAAGTTCATTTGTGTCATTGGTTGAACATTTAGGTCATTTTCGTCCTCCCTAGGCTTATTCTTGTCCAATTAGGGTTTCTAACCAATCTTGTGCATCCAATAGGTGTATTTGTGTCATTGGATGAACATTTAGGTCATTTTCATCCTCCCTAGGCTTATTGTTGTCCAATTAGGGTTTTTAACCAATCTTGTGCATCCAATAGGTGTGTTTGTGTCATTGGATGAACATTTAGGTCATTTTCGTCCTCCCTAGTCTTATTCTTGTCCAATTAGGGTTTTAAGCAATCTTGTGCATCAAATAAGTTCATATGTGTCATTGGATTAAGATTTAAGTCATTTTCGTCCTCCCTAGGCTTATTCTTGTTCAATTAGGGTTTCTAACCAATCTTGTGCATCCAATAGGTGTGTTTGTGTCATTGGATGAACATTTAGGTCATTTTCGTCTTCCCTATTCTTATTCTTGTCCAATTAGGGTTTTAAGCAATCTTGTGCATCCAATAAGTTCATTGGTGTCATTGGATGAACATTTAGGTCATTCTCGTCCTCCCTAGGCTTATTCTTGTCTAATTAGGGTTATTGAGCAATCTTGTGCATCCAATAAGTTCATTTGTGTCATTGGATGAACATTTAGATCATTTTCGTCCTCCCTAGGCTTATTCTTGTCCAATTAGGGTTTCTAACCAATCTTGTGCATCCAATAGGTGGGTTTGTGTCATTGGATGAACATTTAGGTCATTTTCGTCCTCCCTAGGCTTATTCTTGTCTAATTAGGGTTTTTAAGCAATCTTGGGCATCCAATAAGTTCATTTGTGTCATTGGATGAACATTTAGGTCATTTATGTCCTCCCTAGGCTTATTCTTGTCCAATTATGGTTTTTAACCAATCTTGTGCATCCAATAGGTGTGTTTGTGTCATTGGATGAACATTTAGGTCATTTTCGTCCTCCCTAGGCTTATTCTTGTCCAATTAGGGATTCTAACCAATCTTGTGATTCCAATAGGTGTATTTGTGTCATTGGATGAACATTTAGGTCATTTTCGTCCTCCCTAGGCTTATTCTTGTCCAATTAGGGTTTTTAAGCAATCTTGTGCATCCAATAAGTTCATTTGTGTCATTGGATGAACATTTAGGTCATTTTCGTCCACCCTAGGCTTATTCATGTCCAATTAGGGTTTTTAACCAATCTTGTGCATCCAATAAGTTCATTTGTGTCATTGGATGAACATTTAGGTCATTTTCGTCCTCCCAAGGCTTATTCTTGTCCAATTAGGGTTTTTAACCAATCTTGTGCATCCAATAAGTTCATTTGTGTCATAGGATGAACATTTAGGTCATTTTCGTCCTCCCTAGGCTTATTCTTATCCAATTAGGGTTTTTAAGCAATCTTGTGCATCCAATAAGTTCATTTGTGTCATTGGATGAACATTTAGGTCATTTTCGTCCTCCCTAGGCTTATTCTTGTTCAATTAGGGTTTCTAACCAATCTTGTGCATCCAATAGGTGTGTTTGTGTCATTGGATGAACATTTAGGTCATTTTCGTCCTCCCTAGTCTTATTATTGTCCAATTAGGGTTTATAAGCAATCTTGTGCATCCAATAAGTTCATTTGTGTCATTGGATGAACATTTAGGTCATTTTCGTCCTCCCTAGGCTTATTCTTGTCCAATTAGGGTTTATAAGCAATCTTGTGCATCCAATAAGTTCATTTGTGTCATTGGATGAACATTTAGGTCATTTTCGTCCTCCCTAGGCTTTTTCTTGTCCAATTAGGGTTTCTAACCAATCTTGTGCATCCAATAAGTTCATTTGTGTCATTGGATGAACATTTAGGTCATTTTCGTCCTCCCTAGGCTTATTCTTGTCCAATTAGGGTTTTTAACCAATCTTATGCATCCAATAGGTGTGTTTGTGTCATTGGATGAACATTTAGGTCATTTTCGTCCTCCCTAGGCTTATTCTTGTCAAATTAGGGTTTCTAACCAATCTTTTGCATCCAATAGGTGTATTTGTGTCATTGGTTGAACATTTAGGTCATTTTCGTCCTCGCTAGGCTTATTCTTGTCCAATTAGGGTTTTTAAGCAATCTTGTGCATCCAATAAGTTCATTTGTGTCATTGGATGAACATTTACGTCATTTTCGTCCTCCCTAAGCTTATTCTTGTCCAATTAGGGTTTTTAACCAGTCTTGTGCATCCAATAGGTGTGTTTGTGTCATTGGATGAACATTTAGGTCATTTTCGTTCTCCCTAGGCTTATTCTTGTCCAATTAGGGTTTTTAACCAATCTTGTGCATCCAATAAGTTCATTTGTGTCATTGGATGAACATTTAGGTCACTTTCGTCATCCCAAGGCTTATTGTTGTCCAATTAGGGTTTTTAACCAATCTTGTGCATCCAATAGGTGTGTTTGTGTCATTGGATGAACATTTAGGTCATTTTTCGTCCTCCCTAGGCTTATTCTTGTCCAATTAGGGTTTTTAAGCAATCTTGTGCATCCAATAAGTTCATTTGTGTCATTGGATGAACATTTAGGTCATTTTCGTCCTCCCTAAGCTTATTCTTGTCCAATTAGGGTTTATAAGCAACATTGTGCATCCAATAAGTTCATTTGTGTCATTGGATTAACATTTCGGTGATTTTCGTCCTCCCTAGGTTTATTCTTGTCCAATTAGGGTTTATAAGCAATCTTGTGCATCCAATAAGTTCATTTGTGTCATTGGATGAACATTTAGGTCATTTTCGTCCTCCCTAGGCTTATTCTTGTCCAATTAGGGTTTCTAACCAATCTTGTGCATCCAATAAGTTCATTTGTGTCATTGGATGAACATTTAGGTCATTTTCGTCCTCCCTAGGCTTATTCTTGTCCAATTAGGGTTTTTAACCAATCTTGTGCATCCAATAAATGTGTTTGTGTCATTGGATGAACATTTAGGTCATTTTCGTCCTCCCTAGGCTTATTCTTGTCAAATTAGGGTTTCTAACCAATCTTTTGCATCCAATAGGTGTATTTGTGTCATTGGTTGAACATTTAGGTCATTTTCGTCCTCGCTAGGCTTATTCTTGTCCAATTAGGGTTTTTAAGCAATCTTGTGCATCCAATAAGTTCATTTGTGTCATTGGATGAACATTTACGTCATTTTCGTCCTCCCTAGGCTTATTCTTGTCCAATTAGGGTTTCTAACCAATCTTGTGCATCCAATAGGTGTATTTGTGTCATTGGATGAACATTTAGGTCATTTTCATCCTCCCTAGGCTTATTGTTGTCCAATTAGGGTTTTTAACCAATCTTGTGCATCCAATAGGTGTGTTTGTGTCATTGGATGAACATTTAGGTCATTTTCGTCCTCCCTAGTCTTATTCTTGTCCAGTTAGGATTTTTAACCAATCTTGTGCATCCAATAAGTTCATTTGTGTCATTGGATGAACATTTAGGTCATTTTCGTCCTCCCTAGGCTTATTCTTGTCCAAGTAGGGTTTTTAAGCAATCTTGTGCATCCAATAAGTTCATTTGTGTTATTGGATGAACATTTAGGTCATTTTCGTCCTCCATAGTCTTATTCTTGTCCAATTATGGTTTTTAACCAATCTTGTGCATCCAATAGGTGTGTTTGTGTCATTGGATGAACATTTAGGTCATTTTTCGTCCTACCTAGGCTTATTCTTGTCCAATTAGGGTTTCTAACCAATCTTGTGCATCCAATACGTGTATTTGTGTCATTGGATGAACATTTAGGTCATTTTCGTCCTCCCTAGGCTTATTCTTGTCTAATTAGGGTTTTTAAGCAATCTTGTGCATCCAATAAGTTCATTTGTGTCATTGGATTAAGATTTAAGTCATTTTCGTCCTCCCTAGGCTTATTCTTGTTCAATTAGGGTTTCTAACCAATCTTGTGCATCCAATAGGTGTGTTTGTGTCATTGGATGAACATTTAGGTCATTTTCGTCCTCCCTAGGCTTATTCTTGTCTAATTATGGTTTTTAAGCAATCTTGTGCATCCAATAAGTTTATTTGTGTCATTGGATGAACATTTAGGTCATTTTCGTCCTACCTAGGCTTATTCTTGTCCAATTAGGGTTTCTAACCAATCTTGTGCATCCCATAGGTGTGTTTGTGTCATTGGATGAACATTTAGGTCATTTTCGTCCTCCCAAGGCTTATTCATGTCCAATTAGGGTTTTTAACCAATCTTGTGCATCCAATAGGTTCATTTGTGTCATTGGATGAACATTTAGGTCATTTTCGTCCTACCTAGGCTTATTCTTGTCCAATTAGGGTTTCTAACCAATCTTGTGCATCCAATAGGTGTATTTGTGTCATTGGATGAACATTTAGGTCATTTTCGTCCTCCCTAGGCTTATTCTTGTCCAATTAGGGTTTTTAAGCAATCTTGTGCATCCAATAAGTTCATTTGTGTTATTGGATGAACATTTAGGTATTTTTCGTCCTCCCTAGTCTTATTCTTGTCCAATTATGGTTTTTAACCAATCTTGTGCATCCAATAGGTGTGTTTGTGTCATTGGATGAACATTTAGGTCATTTTCGTCCTACCTAGGCTTATTCTTGTCCAATTAGGGTTTCTAACCAATCTTGTGCATCCAATAGGTGTATTTTGTGTCATTGGATGAACATTTAGGTCATTTTCGTCCTCCCTAGGCTTACTCTTGTCTAATTAGGGTTTTTAAGCAATCTTGTGCATCCAATAAGTTCATTTGTGTCATTGGATGAACATTTAGGTCATTTTCGTCCTACCTAGGCTTATTCTTGTCCAATTAGGGTTTCTAACCAATCTTGTGCATCCAATAGGTGCGTTTGTGTCATTGGATGAACATTTAGGTCATTTTCGTCCTCACTAGGCTTATTCTTGTCCAATTAGGGTTTTTAAGCAATCTTGTGCATCCAATAAGTTCATTTGTGTCATTGGATGAACATTTAGGTCATTTTCGTCCTCCCTAGAATTATTCTTGTCCAATTAGGGTTTCTAACCAATCTTGCGCATCCAATAAGTTCATTTGTGTCGTTGGATGAACATTTAGGTCATTTTCGTCCTCCCTAGGCTTATTCTTGTCCAATTAGGGTTTTTAACCAATCTTGTGCATCCAATAAGTTCATTTGTGTCATTGGATGAACATTTAGGTCATTTTCGTCCTCCCTAGGCTTATTCTTGTCCAATTAGGGTTTTTAACCAATCTTGTGCATCCAATAAGTTCATTTGTGTCATTGGATGAACATTTAGGTCATTTTCGTCCTCCCTAGGCTTATTCTTGTCCAATTAAGGTTTTCAACCAATCTTGTGCATCCAATAAGTTCATTTGTGTCATTGGATGAACATTAAGGTCATTTTCGTCCTCGCTAGGCTTATTCTTGTCCAATTAGGGTTTTTAAACAATCTTGTGCATCCAATAAGTTCATTTGTGTCATTGGATGAACATTTAGGTCATTTTCGTCCTCCCTAGGCTTATTCTTGTCCAATTAGGGTTTTTAACCAATCTTGTGCATCCAATAAGTTCATTTGTGTCATTGGATGAACATTTAGGTCATTTTCGTCCTCCCTAGGCTTATTCTTGTCCAATTAGGGTTTTTAACCAATCTTGTGCATCCAATAAGTTCATTTGTGTCATTGGATGAACATTTAGGTCATTTTCGTCCTCCCTAGGCTTATTCTTGTCCAATTAGGCTTTTTAGCCAATCTTGTGCATCTAATAAGTTCATTTGTGTCATTGGAGGAACATTTAGGTCATTTTCGTCCTCCTTAGGCTTATTCTTGTCCAATTAGGGTTTTTAACCAATCTTGTGCATCAAATAAGTTCATTTGTGTCATTGGATGAACATTTAGGTCATTTTCGTCTTCCCTAGGCTTATTCTTGTCCAATTAGGGTTTTTAACCAATCTTGTGCATCCAATAGGTGTGTTTGTGTCATTGGAAAAACATTTAGGTCATTTTCGTCCTCCCTAGTCTTATTCTTGTCCAATTAGGGTTTTTATGTAATCTTGTGCATCCAATAGGTGTGTTTGTGTCATTGGACAAACATTTAGGTTATTTTCGTCCTCCCTAGGCTTATTCTTGTCCAATTAGGGGTTTTAACCAATCTTGTGCATCCAATAAGTTCATTTGTGTCATTAGACGAACATTTAAGTCATTTTCGTCCTCCCTAGGCTTATTCTTGTCCAATTAGGGTTTTTAACCAATCATGTGTCTCCAATAAGTTGCTTTGTGTCATTGGATGAACATTTAGGTCATTTTCGTCCTCCCTAGGCTTATTCTTGTCCAATTAGGGTTTTTAACCAATCTTGTGCATCCAATAAGTTCATTTGTGTCATTGGATGAACATTTAGGTCATTTTCGTCCTCCCTAGGCTTATTCTTGTCCAGTTAGGGTTTTTAACCAACCTTGTGCATCCAATAAGTTCATTTGTGTCATTGGAGGAACATTTAGGTCATTTTTCGTCCTCCCTAGTCTTATTCTTGTCCAATTCGGGTTTTTATGCAATCTTGTACATCCATTAGGTGTGTTTGTGTCATTGGACGAACATTTAGGTCATTTTCGTCCTCCCTAGGCTTATTCTTGTCCAATTAGGGTTTTTAACCAATCTTGTGCATCCAATAAGTTCATTTGTGTCATTGGATGAACATTTAGGTCATTTTCGTCCTCCCTAGGCTTATTCTTGTCCAATTAGGGTTTTTAACCAATCTTGTGCATCCAATAAGTTCATTTGTGTCATTGGATGAACATTTAGGTCATTTTCGTCCTCCCTAGGCTTATTCTTGTCCAATTAGGGTTTTTATGCAATCTTGTGCATCCAATAGGTGTGTTTGTGTCATTGGACGAACATTTAGGTCATTTTCGTCATCCCAAAGCTTATTCTTGTCCAATTAGGGTTTTTATGCAATCTTGTGCATCCAATTGGTGTGTTTGTGTCATTGGACGAACATTTAGGTCATTTTCGTCCTCCCTAGGCTTATTCTTGTTCAATTAGGGTTTTTAACTAACCTTGTGCATCCAATAAATTTATTTGTGTCATTGGATGAACATTTAGGTCATTTTCGTCCTCCCTAGGCTTATTCTTGTCCAATTAGGGTTTTTAACCAATCTTGTGCATCCAATAAGTTCATTTGTGTCATTGGATGAACATTTAGGTCATTTTCGTCCTCCCTAGGCTTATTCTTGTCCAATTATGGTTTTTTACCAATCTTGTGCATCCAATAAGTTCAT
This sequence comes from Cicer pinnatifidum, assembly GCA_037974775.1. Classification (NCBI taxonomy): domain Eukaryota; kingdom Viridiplantae; phylum Streptophyta; class Magnoliopsida; order Fabales; family Fabaceae; genus Cicer; species Cicer pinnatifidum. The sequence goes on from JBBPBR010000729.1 coordinate 77,105, forward strand.
TTGTGTCATTGGACGAACATTTAGGTCATTTTCGTCCTCCCTAGGCTTATTCTTGTCCAATTAGGGTTTTTAACCAATCTTGTGCATCCAATAAGTTCATTTGTGTCATTGGATGAACATTTAGGTCATTTTCGTCCTCCCTAGGCTTATTCTTGTCCAACTAGGGTTTTTAACCAATCATGTGCAACCAAAAAGTTGATTTGTGTCATTGGATGAACATTTAGGTCATTTTCGTCCTCCCTAGGCTTATTCTTGTCCAATTAGGGTTTTTAACCAATCTTGTGCATCCAATAAGTTCATTTGTGTCATTGGATGAACATTTAGGTCATTTTCGTCCTCCCTAGGCTTATTCTTGTCCAATTAGGGTTTTTATGCAATCTTGTGCATCCAATAGGTGTGTTTGTTTCATTGGATGAACATTTAGGTCATTTTCGTCCTCCCTAGGCTTATTCTTGTCCAATTAGGGTTTTTAACCAATCTTGTGCATCCAATAAGTTCATTTGTGTCATTGGATTAACATTTAGGTCATTTTCGTCCTCCCTAGGCTTATTCTTGTCCAATTAGGGTTTCTAAACAATCTTGTGCATCCAATAGGTGTGTTTGTGTCGTTGGATGAACATTTAAGTCATTTTCGTCCTCCCTAGGCTTATTCTTGTCCAATTAGGGTTTTTAACCAATCTTGTGCATCCAATAAGTTCATTTGTGTCATTGGATGAACATTTAGGTCATTTTCGTCCTCCCTAGGCTTATTCTTGTCCAATTAGGGTTTTTAACCAATCTTGTGCATCCAATAAGTTCATTTGTGTCATTGGATATACATTTAGGTCATTTTCGTCCTCCCTAGGCTTATTCTTGTCCAATTAGGGTTTTTAACCAATCTTGTGCATCCAATAGGTGTGTTTGTGTCATTGGATGAACATTTAGGTCATTTTCGTCCTCCCTAGGCTTATGCTTGTCAAATTAGGGTTTCTAACCAATCTTTTGCATCCAATAGGTGTATTTGTGTCATTGGATGAACAATTAGGTCATTTTCGGGCTCCCTAGGCTTATTCTTGTCCAATTAGGGTTTTTAAGCAATCTTGTGCATCCAATAAGTTCATTTGTGTCATTGGATGAACATTTAGGTCATTTTCGTCCTCCCTAGGCTTATTCTTGTCCAATTAGGGTTTTTAACCAATCTTGTGCATCCAATAGGTGTGTTTGTGTCTTGGATGAACATTTAGGTCATTTTCGTCCTCCCTAGGCTTATTCTTGTCCAATTAGGGTTTCTAACCAATCTTTTGCATCCAATAGGTGTATTTGTGTTATTTGATGAACATTTAGGTCATTTTCGTCCTCCCTAGGCTTATTCTTGTCCAATTAGGGTTTTTAACCAATCTTGTGCATCCAATAGGTGTGTTTGTGTCATTGGATGAACATTTAGGTCATTTTCGTCCTCCCTAGGCTTACTCTTGTCTAATTAGGGTTTTTAAGCAATCTTGTGCATCCAATAAGTTCATTTGTGTCATTGGATGAACATTTAGGTCATTTTCGTCCTCCCTAGGCTTATTCTTGTCCAATTAGGGTTTTTAACCAATCTTGTGCATCCAATAGGTGTGTTTGTGTCATTGGATGAACATTTAGGTCATTTTCGTCCTCCCTAGGCTTATTCTTGTCCAATTAGGGTTTCTAACCAATCTTGTGCATCCAATAGGTGTAATTGTGTCATTGGATGAACATTTAGGTCATTTTGGTCCTCCCTAGGCTTATTCTTGTCTAATTAGGGTTTTTAAGCAATCTTGTGCATCCAATAAGTTCATTTGTGTCATTGGATGAACATTTAGGTCATTTTCGTCCTCCCTAGGCTTATTCTTGTCCAATTAGGGTTTTTAACCAATCTTGTGCATCCAATAGGTGTGTTTGTGTCATTCGATGAACATTTAGGTCATTTTCATCCTCCCTAGGCTTATTCTTGTCCAATTAGGGTTTTTAACCAATCTTGTGCATCCAATAAGTTCATTTGTGTCATTGGATAAACATTTAGGTCATTTTCGTCCACCCTAGGCTTAATCTTGTCCAATTAGGGTTTTTAAGCAATCTTGTGCATCCAATAAGTTCATTTGTGTCATTGGATGAACATTTAGGTCATTTTCGTCCTCCCTAGGCTTATTCTTGTCCAATTAGGGTTTTTAACCAATCTTGTGCATCCAATAGGTGTATTTGTGTCATTGGATGAACATTTTGGTCATTTTCGTCCTCCCTAGGCTTATTCTTGTCCAATTAGGGTTTTTAAGCAATCTTGTGCATCCAATAAGTTCATTTGTGTCATTGGATGAACATTTAGGTCATTTTCGTCCTCCCTAGAATTATTCTTGTCCAATTAGGGTTTCTAACCAATCTTGTGCATCCAATAGGTGTGTTTGTGTCATTGGATGAACATTTAGGTCATTTTCGTCCTCCCTAGGCTTATTCTTGTCCAATTAGGGTTTCTAACCAATCTTGTGCATCCAATACGTGTATTTGTGTCATTGGATGAACATTTAGGTCATTTTCGTCCTCCCTAGGCTTATTCTTGTCTAATTAGGGTTTTTAAGCAATCTTGTGCATCCAATAAGTTCATTTGTGTCATTGGATTAAGATTTAAGTCATTTTCGTCCTCCCTAGGCTTATTCTTGTTCAATTAGGGTTTCTAACCAGTCTTGTGCATCCAATAGGTGTGTTTGTGTCATTGGATGAACATTTAGGTCATTTTCTTCCTCCCTATTCTTATTCTTGTCCAATTAGGGTTTTAAGCAATGTTGTGCATCCAATAAGTTCATTTGTGTCATTGGATTAAGATTTAAGTCATTTTCGTCCTCTCTAGGCTTATTCTTGTTCAATTAGGGTTTCTAACCAATCTTGTGCATCCAATAGGTCTATTTGTGTCATTGGATGAACATTTAGGTCATTTTCGTCCTCCCAAGGCTTATTCTTGTCTAACTAGGGTTTTTAAGCAATCTTGTGCATCCAATAACTTCATTTGTGTTATTGGATGAACATTTAGGTCATTTTCGTCCTCCCTAGGCTTATTCTTGTCCAATTAGGATTTTTACCCAATCTTGTGCATCCAATAAGTTCATTTGTGTCATTGGATGAACATTTAGGTCATTTTCGTCCTCCCTAGAATTATTCTTGTCCAATTAGGGTTTCTAACCAATCTTGTGCATCCAATAAGTTCATTTGTGTCATTGGATGAAAATTTAGGTCATTTTCGTCCTCCCTAGGCTTATTCTTGTCTAATTAGGGTTTTTAAGCAATCTTGTGCATCCAATAAGTTCATTTGTGTCATTGGATTAAGATTTAAGTCATTTTCGTCCTCCCTAGGCTTATTCTTGTTCAATTAGGGTTTCTAACCAATCTTGTGCATCCAATAGGTGTGTTTGTGTCATTGGATGAACATTTAGGTCATTTTCGTCCTCCCTAGGCTTATTCTTGTCTAATTATGGTTTTTAAGCAATCTTGTGCATCCAATAAGTTCATTTGTGTCATTGGATGAACATTTAGGTCATTTTCGTCCTACCTAGGCTTATTCTTGTCCAATTAGGGTTTCTAACCAATCTTGTGCATCCAATAGGTGTGTTTGTGTCATTGGATGAACATTTAGGTCATTTTCGTCCTCACTAGGCTTATTCTTGTCCAATTAGGGTTTTTAAGCAATCTTGTGCATCCAATAAGTTCATTTGTGTCATTGGATGAACATTTAGGTCATTTTCGTCCTCCCTAGAATTATTCTTGTCCAATTAGGGTTTCTAACCAATCTTGTGCATCCAATAGGTGTGTTTGTGTCATTGGATGAACATTTAGGTCATTTTCGTCCTCCCTAGGCTTATTCTTGTCCAATTAGGATATTTAACCAATCTTGTGCATCCAATAAGTTCATTTGTGTCATTGGATGAACATTTAGGTCATTTTCGTCCTCCCTAGAATTATTCTTGTCCAATTATGGTTTCTAACCAATCTTGTGCATCCAATAAGTTCATTTGTGTCTTTGGATGAACATTTAGGTCATTTTCGTCCTCCCTAGGCTTATTCTTGTCTAATTAGGGTTTTTAAGCAATCTTGTGCATCCAATAAGTTCATTTGTGTCATTGGATGAACATTTAGGCCATTTTTGTCCTCCCTAGGCTTATTCTTGTCCAATTATGGTTTTTAACCAATCTTGTGCATCCAATAGGTGTGTTTGTGTCATTGGATGAACATTTAGGTCATTTTCGTCCTCCCTAGGCTTATTCTTGTCCAATTAGGGATTCTAACCAATCTTGTGATTCCAATAGGTGTATTTGTGTCATTGGATGAACATTTAGGTCATTTTCGTCCTCCCTAGGCTTATTCTTGTCCAATTAGGGTTTTTAAGCAATCTTGTGCATCCAATAAGTTCATTTGTGTCATTGGATGAACATTTAGGTCATTT
>JBBPBR010000730.1:0-53195 GCA_037974775.1 Cicer pinnatifidum
GCCTAGGGAGGACGAAAATGACCTAAATGTTAATCCAATGACACAAATGAACTTATTGGATGCACAAGATTGGTTAAAAACCCTAATTGGATAAGAATAAGCCTAGGGAGGATGGAAATGATTTAAATATTAATCCAATGACACAACTCAACTTATTGGATGCACAAGATTGGTTAAAAACTCTTATTGGACAAAAATAAGCCTATGGAGGACGACAATCACCTAATTGATCATCCAATGACACAAACACACCTATTGGATGCACAAGATTGGTTAAAAACCCTAATTGGACAAGAATAAGCCTAGGGAGGACGAAAATGACCTAAATGTTAATCCAATGACACAACTCAACTTATTGGATGCACAAGATTGGTTAAAAACCCTAATTGGACAAGAATAAGCCTAGGGAGTACGAAAATGACCTACTTGATCATCCAATGACACAAACACACCTATTGGATGCAGAAGATTGGTTTTAAACCCTAATCGGACAAGAATATGCCTAGGGAGGACGAAAATGACCTAAATATTAATTCAATGACACAAACAAACTTATCGGATGCACAAGATTGGTTAAAAACCCTAAATGGACAAGAATAAGCCTAGGGAGGATGAAAATAACCTAATTGATCATCCAATGACACAAACACACCTATTGGATGCACAAGATTGGTTAAAAACCATAATTGGACAAGAATATGCCTAGGGAGGACGAAAATGACCTAAATGTTAATCCAATGACACAAATGAACTTATTGGATGCAAAAGATTGGTTAAAAACCCTAATTGGACAAGAATAAGCCTATGGAGGACGAAAATGATCTAATTGGACAAGAATAAGGATAGGGAGGACGAAAATGACCTAATTGATCATCCAATGACACAAACACACCTATTGGATGCACAAGATTGGTTAAAAACCCTAATTGGACCAGAATATGCCTAGGGAGGACGAAAATGACCTAATTGATCATCCAATGACACAAACACACCTATTGGATGCACAAGATCGGTTAAAAACCCTAATTGGACAAGAATAAGCCTAGGGAGGATGAAAATGACCTAATTGATCATCCAATGACACAAATGAACTTATTGGATGCACAAGATTAGTTAAAAACCCTAATTGGACAAGAATATGCCTAGGGAGGACGAAAATAACCTAATTGATCATCCAATGACACAAACAGACCTATTGGATGCACAAGATTGGTTAAAAACCCTAATTGGACAAGAATATGCCTAGGGAGGACGAAAATGACCTAAATGTTAATCCAATGACACAAATGAACTTATTGGATGCACAAGATTGGTTAAAAACCCTAATTGGACAAGAAAAAGCCTAGGGAGGACGAAAATGACCTAATTGATCATCCAATGACAAAAATACGCCTATTGGATGCACAAGATTGGTTAAAAACACTAATTGGACCAGAATAAGCCTAGGGAGGACGAAAATGACCTAATTGATCATCCATTGCCACAAACACACCTATTGGATGCACAAGATTGGTTAAAAACCCTAATTGGACAAGAATATGCCTAGGGAGGACGAAAATGACCTAATTGATCATCCAATGACACAAACACACCTATTGGATGCACAAGATTGGCTAAAAACCCTAGTTGGACAAGAATATGCCTAGGGAGGACCAAAATGACCTAATTGATCATCCAATGACACAAATGAACTTATTGGATGCACAAGATTGGTTAATAACACTAATTGGACAAGAATAAGCATAGGGAGGACGAAAATGACCTAATTGATCATCCAATGACACAAACACACCTATTGGATGCACAAGATTGGTTAAAAACCCTAATTGGACAAGAATAAGCCTAGGGAGGACGAAAATGACCTAATTGATCATCCAATGACACAAACACACCTATTGGATGCACAAGATTGGTTAAAAACCCTAATTGGACAAGAATATGCCTAGGGAGGGCGAAAATGACCTAAATATAAATCCAATTACACAAATGAACTTATTGGATGCACAAGATTGGTTAAAAACCCTAATTGGACAAGAATAAGCCTTGGTAGGACGAAAATGACCTAATTGATCATCCAAAGACACAAACACACCTATTGGATGCACAAGACTGGTTCAAAACCCTAATTGGACAAGAATATGCCAAGGAAGGACGAAAATGACCTAATTGATCATCCAATGACACAAACACACTTATTGGAAGCACAAGATTGGTTAAAAACCCTAATTAGACAAGAATATGCCTAGGAAGGACGAAAATGACCTAAATGTTAACCCAATGACACAAATGAACTTATTGGATGCACAAGATTGGTTAAAAACCCTAATTGGACAAGAATAAGCATAGGGAGGACGAAAATGACCTAATTGATCATCCAATGACACAAACACACCTATTGGATGCACAAGATTGGTTAAAAACCCTAATTGGACAAGAATATGCCTAGGGAGGACGAAAATGACCTAAATGTTAATCCAATGACACAAATGAACTTATTGGATGCACAAGATTGGTTAAAAACCCTAATTGGACAAGAATAAGCCTAAGGAGGACGAAAATGACCTAATTGATCATCGAATGATACAAACACACCTATTGGATGCACAAGGTTGGTTAAAAACCCTAGTTGGACAAGAATATGCCTAGGAAGGACGAAAATGACCTAATTGATCATCGAATGACACAAATGAACTTATTGGATGCACAAGATTGGTTAAAAACCCTAATTGGACAAGAATAAGCATAGGGAGGACGAAAATGACCTAATTGATCATCCAATGACACAAACACACCTATTGGATGCACAAGATTGGTTAAAAACCCTAATTGGACAAGAATATGCCTATGGAGGACGAAAATGACCTAAATATTAATTCAATGACATAAACAAACTTGTTGGATGCACAAGATTGGTTAAAAACCCTAATTGGACAAGAATAAGCCTATGGAGGACGAAAATGACCTAATTGATCATCCAATGACACAAACACACCTATTGGATGCACAAGATTGGTTAAAAACCCTAATTGGACAAGAATAAGCCTAGGAAGGACGAAAATAACCTAATTGATCATCCAATGACACAAACACACCTATTGGATGCACAAGATTGGTTAAAAACCCTAATTGGACAAGAATAAGCCTATGGAGGACGAAAATGACCTAATTGATCATCCAATGACACAAACACACCTATTGGATGCACAAGATTGGTTAAAAACCCTAATTGGACAAGAATAAGCCTAGGGAGGACGAAAATGACATAAATGATAATCCAATGACACAACTCAACTTATTGGATGCACAAGATTGGTTAAAAACCCTAATTGGACAAGAATAAGCCTATGGAGGACGAAAATGACCTAATTGATCATCCAATGACACAAACACACCTATTGGATGCACAAGATTGGTTAAAAACCCTAATTGGACAAGAATAAGCCTAGGGAGGACGAAAATGACCTAAATCTTAATCCAATGACACAACTCAACTTATTGGATGCACAAGATTGGTTAAAAATCCTAATTGGACAAGAATAAGCCTAGGGAGTACGAAAATGACCTAATTGATCATCCAATAACATAAACACACCTATTGGATGCACAAGATTGGTTAAAAACCCTAATTGGACAAGAATATGCCTAGGGAGGACGAAAATGACCTAAATATTAATTCAATGACACAAACAAACTTATCGGATGCACAAGATTGGTTAAAAACCCTAATTGGACAAGAATATGCCTAGGGAGGACGAAAATGACCTAATTGATTATCCAATGACACAAACACACCTATTGGATGCACAAGATTGGTTAAAAACCCTAATTGGACAAGAATATGCCTAGGCAGGACGAAAATGACCTAATTGATCATCCAATGACACAAACACACCTATTGGATGCACAAGATTGGTTAGAAACCCTAATTGGACAAGAATAAGCCTAGGGAGGACGAAAATGACCTAATTGATCATCCAATGACACAAACACACCTATTGGATGCACAAGATTGGTTAAAAACCGTAATTGGACAAGAATATGCCTACGGAGGACGAAAATGATCTAATTGATCATCCAATGACACAAATGATCTTATTGGATGCACAAGATTGGTTAAAGATCCTAATTGGACAAGAATAGGCCTAGGGAGGACGAAAATGACCTAATTGATCATCCAATGACACAAACACACCTATTGGATACACAAGATTGGTTAGAAACCCTAATTGGACAAGAATAAGCCTAGGGAGGACGAAAATGACCTAATTGATCATCCAATGACACAAACACACCTATTGGATGCACAAGATTAGTTAAAAACCCTAATTGGACAAGAATATGCATAGGGAGGACGAAAATGATCTAAATGTTAATCCAATGACACAAATGAACTTATTGGGTAGACAAGATTGGTTAAAAACCCTAATTGGACAAGAATATGCCTAGGGAGGACGAAAATGACCTAAATGTTAATCCAATGACACAAATGAACTTATTGGATGCACAAGATTGGTTAAAAACCCTAATTGGACAAGAATATGCCTAGGGAGGACGAAAATGACCTAAATGTTAATCCAATGACACAAATGAACTTATTGGATGCACAAGATTGGTTAAAAACCCTAATTGGACAAGAATAAGCCTAGGGAGTATGAAAATGACCTAATTGATCATCCAATGACACAAACACACCTATTGGATGCACAAGATTGGTTAAAAACCCTAATTGGACAAGAATATGCCTAGGGAGGACGAAAATGACCTAATTGATCATCCAATGACACAAACACACCTATTGGATGCACAAGATTGGTTAAAAACATTAATTGGACAAGAATATTCCTTGGGAGGACGAAAATGACCTAAATATTAATTCAATGACACAAACAAACTTATCAGATGCAGAAGATTGGTTAAAAACACTAATTGGACAAGAATAAGCCTAGGGAGGACGAAAATGACCTAATTGATCATCCAATGACACAAACACACCTATTGGATGCACAAGATTGGTTAAAAACCCTAATTGGACAAGAATATGCCTAGGGAGGACGAAAATGACCTAAATGTTAATCCAATGACACAAATGAACTTATTGGATGCACAAGATTGGTTAAAAACCCTAATTGGACAAGAGTAAACATAGGGAGGATAAAAATGACCTAAATTTTAATCCAATGACACAACTCAACTTATTGGATGCACAAGATTGGTTAAAAACCCTAATTGGACAAGAATAAGCCTATGGAGGACGAAAATGACCTAATTGATCATCCAATGACACAAACACACCTATTGGATGCACAAGATTGGTTAAAAACCCTAATTGGACAAGAATAAGCTTAGGGAGGACGAAAATGACCTAATTGATCATCCAATGACACAAACACACCAATTGGATGCACAAGATTGGTTAAAAACCCTAATTGGACAAGAATATGCCTAGGGAGGATGAAAATGACCTAAATATTAATTCAATGACACAACTCAACTTATTGGATGCACAAGATTGGTTAATAACCCTAATTGGATAAGAATATGCCTAGGGAGGACGAAAATGAGCTAAATGTTAATCCAATGACACAAATGAACTTATTGGATGCACAAGATTGGTTAAAAACCCTAATTGGACCAGAATATGCCTAGGGAGGACGAAAATGACCTAATTGATCATCCAATGACACAAACACACCTATTGGATGCACAAGATCGGTTAAAAACCCTAATTGGACAAGAATAAGCCTAGGGAGGACGAAAATGACCTAATTGGTCATCCAATGACACAAACACACCTATTGGATGCACAAGATTGGTTAAAAACCCTAATTGGACAAGAATAAGCCTAGGAAGGACGAAAATAACCTAATTGATCATCCAATGACACAAACACACCTATTGGATGCACAAGATTTGTTAAAAACCCTAATTGGACAAGAATATGCCTAGGGAGGACGAAAATGACCTAAATGTTAATCCAATGACACAAATGAACTTATTGGATGCACAAGATTGGTTAAAAACCCTAATTGGATAAGAATAAGCCTAGGGAGGATGGAAATGATTTAAATATTAATCCAATGACACAACTCAACTTATTGGATGCACAAGATTGGTTAAAAACTCTTATTGGACAAAAATAAGCCTATGGAGGACGACAATGACCTAATTGATCATCCAATGACACAAACACACCTATTGGATGCACAAGATTGGTTAAAAACCCTAATTGGACAAGAATAAGCCTAGGGAGGACGAAAATGACCTAAATGTTAATCCAATGACACAACTCAACTTATTGGATGCACAAGATTGGTTAAAAACCCTAATTGGACAAGAATAAGCCTAGGGAGTACGAAAATGACCTAAGTGATCATCCAATGACACAAACACACCTATTGGATGCACAAGATTGGTTAAAAACCCTAAATGGACAAGAATAAGCCTAGGGAGGACGAAAATGACCTAATTGGTCATCCAATGACACAAACACACCTATTGGATGCACAAGATTGGTTAAAAACCCTAATTGGATAAGAATATGCCTAGGGAGGACGAAAATGACCTAAATATTAATTCAATGACACAAACAAAGTTATTGGATGCACAAGATTGGTTAAAAACCCTAATTGTACAAGAATAAGCCTAGGGAGGACGTAAATGACCTAATTGATCATCCAATGACACAAACACACCTATTGGATGCACAAGATTGGTTAAAAACCCTAATTGGACAAGAATATACCTAGGGAGGACGAAAATGACCTAAATGTTAATCCAATGACACAAATGAACTTATTGGATGCACAAGATTGGTTAAAAACCCTAATTTGACAAGAATAAGCCTAGGGAGGACGAAAATGACCTAAATGTTAATCCAATGACACAAGTCAACTTATTGGATGCACAAGATTGGTCAAAAACCCTAATTGGACAAGAATAAGCCTAGGGAGGACGAAAATGACCTAATTGATCATCCAATGACACAAACAGACCTATTGGATGCACAAGATTGGTTAAAAACCCTAATTGGACAAGAATATGCCTAGGGAGGACGAAAATGACCTAATTGATCATCCAAAGACACAAACACACCAATTGGATGCACAAGATTAGTTAAAAACCCTAATTGGACAAGAATAAGCCTAGGGAGGACGAAAATAACCTAATTGATCATCCAATGACACAAGCACACCTATTGGATGCACAAGATTGGTTAAAAACCCTAATTGGACAAGAAATAGCCTAGGGAGGACGAAAATCACCTAAATGTTAATCCAATGACACAACTCAACTTATTGGATGCACAAGATTGGTTAAAAACCCTAATTGGACAAGAATAAGCCTAGGGAGGACGAAAATGACCTAATTGATCATCCAATGTCACAAACACACCAATTGGATGCACAAGATTCGTTAAAAACCCTAATTGGACAAGAATATGCCTAGGGAGGACGAAAATGACCTAATTGACCATCCAATGAAACAAACACACCTATTGGATGCACAAGATTGGTTAAAAACCCTAATTGGACAAGAATATGCCTAGGGAGGACGAAAATGACCTAATTGATCATCCAATGACACAAACACACCTATTGGATGCACAAGATTGGTTAAAAACCCTAATTGGACAAGAATATGCCTAGGGAGGACGAAAATGACCTAAATATTAATTCAATGACACAAACAAACTTATCGGATGCACAAGATTGGTTAAAAACCCTAATTGGACAAGAATAAGCCTAGGGAGGACGAAAATGACTTAATTGATTCTCCAATGACACAAACACACCTATTAGACGCACAAGATTGGTTAAAAACCCTAATTGTTCAAGAATAAGCCTAGGGAGGACGAAAATGACCTAAATGTTAATCCAATGACACAACTCAACTTATTGGATGCACAAGATTGGTTAAAAACCCTAATTGTACAAGAATAAGCCTAGGGAGGACGAAAATGACCTAATTGATCATCCAATGACACAAACACACCTATTGGATGCACAAGATTGGTTAAAAACCCTTATTGGACAAGAATAAGCCTAGGGAGGACGAAAATGACATAATTGATCATCCAAAGACACAAGCACACATATTGGATGCACACGATTGGTTAAAAACCCTAATTGGACAAGAATATGCCTAGGGAGGACGAAAATGACCTAAATGTTAATCCAATGACACAAATGAACTTATTGGATGCACAAGATTGGTTAAAAACCCTAATTGGACAAGAATAAGCCTTGGGAGGATGAAAATGACCTAATTGATCATCCAATGACACAAACACACCTATTGGATGCACAAGACTGGTTAAAAATCCTAGTTGGACAAGAATATGCCTAGGAAGAACGAAAATGACCTAATTGATCATCCAATGACACAAATGAACTTATTGGATGCACAAGATTGGTTAAAAACCCTAATTGGACAAGAATAAGCCTAGGGAGGACGAAAATGACCTAATTGATCATCCAATGACACAAACACACCTATTGGATGCACAAGATTGGTTAAAAACCCTAATTGGACAAGAATAAGCCTAGGGAGGACGAAAATGACCTAATTGATCTTCCGATGACACAAAAACACCTATTGGATGCACAAGATTGGTTAAAAACCCTAATTGGACAAGAATATGCTTAGGGAGGACGAAAATGACCTAAATTGATCATCCAATGACACAAACACACCTATTGAATGCACAAGATTGGTTAAAAACCCTAATTGGACAAGAATATGCCTAGGGAGGACGAAAATGACCTAATTGATCATCCAATGACACAAACACACCTATTGGATGCACAAGATTGGTTAAAAACCCTAATTGGACTAGAATATGGCTAGGGAGGACGAAAATGACCTAAATGTTAATCCAATGACACAAATGAACTTATTGGATGCACAAGATTGGTTAAAAACCCTAATTGGACAAGAATAAGCCTAGGGAGGACGAAAATGACCTAAATGTTAATCCAATGACACAACGCAACTTATTGGATGCACAAGATTGGTTAAAAACCCTAATTGGACAAGAATATGCCTAGGGAGGACGAAAATGACCTAATTGATCATCCAATGACACAAACACACCTATTGGATGCACAAGATTGGTTAAAAACCCTAATTGGACAAGCATAAGCCTAGGGAGGACAAAAATGACCTAAGTGATCATCCAATGACACAAACACACCTATTGGATGCACAAGATTGGTTAAAAACCCTAATTGGACAAGAATATGCCTAGGGAGGACGTAAATGACCTAATTGATCATCCAATGACACAAATACACCTTTTTGATGCACAAGATTGGTTAAAAACCCTAATTGGACAAGAATAAGCCTAGGGAGGACGAAAATTACCTAATCGATCATCCAATGACACAAACACACCTATTGGATGCACAAGATTGGTTAAAAACCCTAATTGGACAAGAATATGCCTAGGGAGGACGAAAATGACCTAAATGTTAATCCAATGACACAAATGAACTTATTGGATGCACAAGATTGGTTAAAAACCCTAATTGGACAAGAATAAGCCTAGGGAGGACGAAAATGACCTAAATGTTAATCCAATGACACAACTCAACTTATTGGATACACAATATTGGTTAAAAACCCTAATTGGACAAGAATATGCCTAGGGAGGACGAAAATGACCTAAATGTTAATCCAATGACACAAATGAACTTATTGGATGCACAAGATTGGTTAAAAACCCTAATTGGACAAGAATAAGCCTAGGGAGGACGAAAATGACCTAAATGTTAATCCAATGACACAAATCAACTTAATGGATGCACAAGATTGGTTAAAAACCCTAATGTGGCAAGAATAAGCCTAGGGAGGACGAAAATGACCTAATTGATCATCCAATGACACAAACACACCTATTGGATGCACAAGATTGGTTAAAAACCCTAATTGGACAAGAATAAGCCTAGGGAGGACGAAAATGACCTAATTGATCATCCAATGACACAAACACACCTATTGGATGGAAAAGATTGGTTAAAAACCCTAATTGGACAAGAGTAAGCCTAGGGAGGACGCAAATAACCTAATTGATCATACAATGACTCAAACACACCTATTGGATGCACAAGATTGGTTAAAAACCCTAATTGGACAAGAATATGCCTAGGGAGGACGAAAATGACCTAAATGTTAATCCAATGACACAAATGAACTTATTGGATGCACAAGATTGGTTAAAAACCCTAATTGGACAAGAATAAGCCCAGGGAGGACGAAAATGACCTAATTGATCATCCAACGACACAAACACACCTATTGGATGCACAAGATTGGTTAAAAACCCTAATTGGACAAGAATAAGCCTAGGGAGGACGAAAATGACCTAATTGATCATCCAGTGACACAAACACACCTATTGGATGCACAAGATTGGTTAAAAACCCTAATTGGACAAGAATATGCCTAGGGAGGACGAAAATGACCTTAATGTTAATCCAATGACACAAATGAACTTATTGGATGCACAAGATTGGTTAAAAACCCTAATTGGACAAGAATAAGCCTAGGGAGGATGAAAATGACCTAATTGATCATCCAATGACACAAACACACCTATTGGATGCACAAGATTGGTTAAAAACCCTAATTGGACAAGAATAAGCCTAGGGAGGACGAAAATGACCTAATTGATCATCCAATGACACAAACACACCTATTGGATGCACAAGATTGGTTAAAAACCCTATTTGGACAAGAATAAGCCTAGGGAGGACGAAAATGACCTAAATATTAATTTAATGACACAAACAAACTTATTGGATGAACAAGATTGGTTAAAAACCCTAATTGGACAAGAATATGCCTAGGGAGGACGAAAATGACCTAAATGTTAATCCAATGACACAAATGAACTTATTGGATGCACAAGATTGGTTAAAAACCCTAATTGGACAAGATTAAGCTTAGGGAGGATGAAAATGACCTAAATATTAATTCAATGACACAAACAAACTTATTGGATGCACAAGATTGGTTAAAAACCCTAATTGGACAAGAATAAGCCTAGGGACGACGAAAATGACCTAATTGATCATCCAATGACACAAACACACCTATTGGAGGCACAAGATTGGTTAAAAACCCTATTTGGACAAGAATAAGCCTAGGGAGGACGAAAATGACCTAAATATTAATTTAAAGACACAAACAAACTTATTGGATGAACAAGATTGGTTAAAAACCCTAATTGGACAAGAATATGCCTAGGGAGGACGAAAATGACCTAAATGTTAATCCAATGACACAAATGAACTTATTGGATGCACAAGATTGGTTAAAAACCCTAATTGGACAAGAATAAGCCTTGGGAGGACGAAAGTGACCTAATTGATCATCCAATGACACAAACACACCTATTGGATGCACAAGACTGGTTAAAAACCCTAATTGGACAAGAATATGCCTAGGAAGGACGCAAATGACCTAATTGATCATCCAATGACACAAACACACCTATTGGATGCTTAAGATTGGTTAAAAACCCTAATTGGACAAGATTAAGCCTAGGGAGGACGAAAATGACCTAATTGATCATCCAATGACACAAAGACACCTATTGGATGCATAAGATTGGTTAAAAACCCTAATTGGACAAGAATATGCCTAGGGAGGACGAAAATGACCTAAATGTTAATCCAATGACACAAATGAACTTATTGGATGCACAAGATTGGTTAAAAACCCTAATTGGACAAGAATAAGCCTATGGAGGACGAAAATGACTTAATTGATCGTCCAATGACACAAACACACCTATTGGATGCACAAGATTGGTTAAAAACCCTAGTTGGACAAGAAGAAGCCTAGGGAGGACGAAAATGACCTAATTGATCATCCATTGCCACAAACACACCTATTGGATGCACAAGAATGGTTAAAAACCCTAATTGGACAAGAATATACCTAGGGAGGACGAAAATGACCTAAATGTTAATCCAATGACACAAATGAACTTATTGGATGCACAAGATTGGTTAAAAACCCTAATTTGACAAGAATAAGCCTAGGGAGGACGAAAATGACCTAAATGTTAATCCAATGACACAAATCAACTTATTGGATGCACAAGATTGGTTAAAAACCCTAATTGGACAAGAATAAGCCTAGGGAGTACGAAAATGACCTAATTGATCATCCAATGACACAAACACACCTATTGGATGCACAAGATTGGTTTTAAACCCTAATTGGACAAGAATATGCCTAGGGAGGACGAAAATGACCTAAATATTAATTCAATGACACAAACAAACTTATCGGATGCACAAGATTGGTTAAAAACCCTAAATGGACAAGAATAAGCCTAGGGAGGATGAAAATAACCTAATTGATCATCCAATGACACAAACACACCTATTGGATGCACAAGATTGGTTAAAAACCATAATTGGACAAGAATATGCCTAGGGAGGACGAAAATGACCTAAATGTTAATCTAATGACACAAATGAACTTATTGGATGCAAAAGATTGGTTAAAAACCCTAATTGGACAAGAATAAGCCTATGGAGGACGAAAATGACCTAATTGGACAAGAATAAGGCTAGGGAGGACGAAAATGACCTAATTGATCATCGAATGACACAAACACACCTATTGGATGCACAAGATTGGTTAAAAACCCTAATTGGACCAGAATATGCCTAGGGAGGACGAAAATGACCTAATTGATCATCCAATGACACAAACACACCTATTGGATGCACAAGATCGGTTAAAAACCCTAATTGGACAAGAATAAGCCTAGGGAGGACGAAAATGACCTAAGTGATCATCCAATGACACAAACACACCTATTGGATGCACAAGATTGGTTAAAAACCCTAAATGGACAAGAATAAGCCTAGGGAGGACGAAAGTGACCTAATTGATCATCCATTGCCACAAATACATCAATTGGATGTACAAGATTGGTTAAAAACCCTAATTGGACAAGAATAAGCCTAGGGAGGACGAAAATGACCTAATTGATCATCCAATGACACAAACACACCTATTGGATGCACAAGATTGGTTAAAAACCCTAGTTGGACAAGAACATGCCTAGGGAGGACGAAAATGGCCTAATTCATCATCCAATGACACAAACACACCTATAGGATGCACAAGATTGGTTAAAAACCATAATTGGACAAGAATAAGCCTAGGGAGGACAAAAATGACCTAATTGATCATCCAATGACACAAACACACCTATTGGATGCACAAGATTGGTTAAAAACCCTAATTGGACAAGAATATGCCTAGGGAGGACGAAAATGACCTAAATATTAATTCAATGACACAAACAAACTTATTGGATGCACAAGATTGGTTAAAAACCCTAATTGGACAAGAATAAGCCTAGGGAGAACGAAAAAGACCTAATTGATCATCCAATGACACAAACACACCTATTGGATGCACAAGATTGGTTAAAAACCCTAATTGGACAAGAATATGCCTAGGGAGGACGAAAATGACCTAAATGTTAATCCAATGACACAAATGAACTTATTGGATGCACAAGATTGGTTAAAAACCCTAATTGGACAAGAATAAAGCTAGGGAGGACGAAAATAACCTAATTGATCATCCAATGACAAAAACACACCTATTGGATGCACAAGATTGGTTAAAAACCCTAATTGGACAAGAATATGCCTAGGGAGGACGAAAATGACCTAATTGATCATCCAATGACACAAACACACCTATTGCATGCACAAGATTGGTTAAAAACCCTAATTGGACAAGAATATGCCTAGGGAGGACGAAAATGACCTAAATATTAATTCAATGACACAATCAAAGTTATTGGATACACAAGATTGGTCAAAAACCCTAATTGGACAAGAATAAGCCTAGGGAGGACGAAAATGACCTAATTGATCATCCAATGACACAAACACACCTATTGGATGCACAAGATTGGTTAAAAACCCTAATTGGACAAGAATAAGCCTAGGGAGGACGAAAATGACCTAATTGATCATCCAATGACATAAACACACCTATTGGATGCACAAGATTGGTTTAAAACCCTAGTTGGACAAAAATATGCCTAGGGAGGATGAAAATGACCTAATTGATCATCCAATGACACAAATGAACTTATTGGATGCACAAGATTTGTTAAAAACCGTAATTGGACAAGAATAAGCCTAGGGAGGACGGAAATGACCTAATTGATCATCCAATGACACAAAGACACTTATTGCATGCACAAGATTGGTTAAAAACCCTAATTGGACAAGAATATGCCTAGGGAGGACGAAAATGACCTAAATATTAATTCAATGACATAAACAAACTTGTTGGATGCACAAGATTGGTTAAAAACCCTAATTGGACAAGAATAAGCCTAGGGAGGACGAAAACGACCTAATTGATCATCCAATGACACAAACACACCTATTGGATGCACAAGATTGGTTAAAAACCCTAATTGGACAAGAATAAGCCTATGGAGGACGAAAATGACCTAATTGATCATCCAATGACACAAACACACCTACTGGATGCACAAGATTGGTTAAAAACCCTAATTGGACAAGAATAAGCCTATGGAGGACGAAAATGACCTAATTGATCATCCAATGACACAAACACACCTATTGGATGCACAAGATTGGTTAAAAACCCTAATTGGACAAGAATATGCCTAGGGAGGACGAAAATGACCTAAATATTAATTCAATGACACAATCAAAGTTATTGGATGCACAAGATTGGTTAAAAACCCTAATTGGACAAGAATAAGCCTAGGGAGGACGAAAATGACCTAATTGATCATCCAATGACACAAAGACACTTATTGGATGCACAAGATTGGTTAAAAACCCTAATTGGACAAGAATAAGCCTAGGGAGGACGAAAATGACCTAATTGATCATCCAATGACACAAACACACCTATTGGATGCACAAGATTGGTTAAAAACCCTAATTGGACAAGAATACGCCTAGCGAGGACGAAAATGACCTAATTGATCATCCAATGACACAAACACACCTATTGGATGCACAAGATTGGTTAAAAACCCTAATTGGACAAGAATATGCCTAGGGAGGACGAAAATGACCTAATTGATCATCCAATGACACAAACACACCTATTGGATGCACAAGATTGGTTAAAAACCCTAATTGGACAAGAATAAGCCTAAGGAGGATGAAAATAACCTAATTGATCATCCAATGACACAAACACACCTATTGGATGCACAAGATTGGTTAAAAACCCTAATTGGACAAGAATATGCCTAGGGAGGACGAAAATGACCTAATTGATCATCCAATGACACAAACACACCTATTGGATGCACAAGATTGGTTAAAAACCCTAATTGGACAAGAATATGCCTAGGGAGGACGAAAATGACCTAATTGATCATCCAATGACACAAACACACCTATTGGATGCACAAGATTGGTTTAAAACCCTAGTTGGACAAGAATATGCATAGGGAGGACGAAAATGACCTAATTGATCATCCAATGACACAAATGAACTTATTGGATGCACAAGATTGGTTAAAAACCCTAATTGGACAAGAATAAGCATAGGGAGGACGAAAATGACCTAATTGATCATCCAATGACACAAATACACCTATTGGATGCACAAGATTGGTTAAAAACCCTAATTGGACAAGAATATGCCTAGGGAGGACGAAAATGACCTAAATGTTAATCCAATGACACAAATGAACTTATTGGATGCACAAGATTGGTTAAAAACCCTAATTGGACAAGAATAATCCTAGGGAGGACGAAAATGACATAAATGTTAATCCAATGACACAACTCAACTTATTGGATGCACAAGATTGGTTAAAAACCCTAATTGGACAAGAATATGCCTAGGGAGGACGAAAATGACCTAATTGATCATCCAATGACACAAACACACCTATTGGATGCACAAGATTGGTTAAAAACCATAATTGGACTAGAATAAGCCTAGGGAGGACGAAAATGACCTAATTGATCATCCAATGACACAAACACACCTATTGGATGCACAAGATTGGTTAAAAACCCTAATTGGACAAGAATATGCCTAGGGAGGACGAAAATGACCTAAATATTAATTCAATGACACAAACAAACTTATTGGATGCACAAGGTTGGTTAAAAACCCTAATTGGACAAGAATAAGCCTAGGGAGGACGAAAATGACCTAAATGTTAATCTAATGACACAAATGAACTTATTGGATGCACAAGATTGGTTAAAAACCCTAATTGGACAAGAATAAGACTAGGGAGGACGAAAATGACCTAAATGCTAATCCAATGGCACAACTCAACTTATTGGATGCACAAGATTGGTTAAAAACCCTAATTGGGCAAGAATAAGCCTAGGGAGGACGAAAATGACCTAATTGATCATCCAATGACACAAACACACCTATTGGATGCACAAGATTGGTTAAAAACCCTAATTGGACAAGAATAAGCCTAGGGAGGACGAAAATGACCTAATTGATCATCCATTGCCACAAACACAATTATTGGATGCACAAGATTGGTTAAAAACCCTAATTGGACAAGAATATGCCTAGGGAGGACGAAAATGACCTAATTGATCATCCAATGACACAAACACACCTATTGGATGCACAAGATTGGTTAAAAACCCTAATTGGACAAGAATATGCCTAAGGAGGACGAAAATGACCTAATTGATCATCCAATGACACAAACACACCTATTGGATGCACAAGATTGGTTTAAAACCCTAATTGGACAAGAATATGCCTAGGGAGGACGAAAATGACCTAATTGATCATCCAATCACACAAATGAACGTATTGGATGCACAAGATTGGTTAAAAACCCTAATTGGACAAGAATATGCCTAGGGAGGACGAAAATGACCTAATTGATCATCCAATGACACAAACACACCTATTGGATGCACAAGATTGGTTAAAAACCCTAATTGGACAAGAATATGCCTAGGGAGGACGAAAATGACCTAATTGATCATCCAATGACACAAACACACCTATTGGATGCACAAGATTGGTTAAAAACCCTAATTGGACAAGAATAAGCGTAGGGAGAACGAAAATGACCTAAATGTTAATCCAATGACACAACTCAACTTATTGGATGCACAAGATTGGTTAAAAACCCAAATTGGACAAGAATAAGCCTAGGGAGGACGAAAATGACCTAATTGATCATCCAATGACACAAACACACCTATTGGATGCACAAGATCGGTTAAAAACCCTAATTGGACAAGAATAAGCCTAGGGAGGACGAAAATGACCTAAGTGATCATCCAATGACACAAACACACCTATTGGATGCACAAGATTGGTTAAAAACCCTAAATGGACAAGAATAAGCCTAGGGAGGACGAAAATGACCTAATTGATCATCCAATGATACAAACACACCTATTGGATGCACAAGATTGGTTAAAAACCCTAATTGGATAAGAATATGCCTAGGGAGGACGAAAATGACCTAAATAATAATTCAATGACACAAACAAAGTTATTGGATGCACAAGATTGGTTAAAAACCCTAATTGGACAAGAATAAGCCTAGGGAGGACGTAAATGACCTAATTGATCATCCAATGACACAAATACACCTATTGGATGCACAAGATTGGTTAAAAACCCTAATTGGACAAGAATATGCCTAGGGAGGACGAAAATGACCTAAATGTTAATCCAATGACACAAATGAACTTATTGGATGCACAAGATTGGTTAAAAACCCTAATTGGACAAGAATAAGCCTTGGGAGGACGAAAATGACCTAATTGATCGTCCAATGAAACAAACACACCTATTGGATGCACAAGATTGGTTAAAAACCCTAGTTGGACAAGAATAAGCCTAGGGAGGACGAAAATGACCTAATTGATCATCCATTGCCACAAACACACCTATTGGATGCACAAGATTGGTTAAAAACCCTAATTGGACAAGAATATACCTAGGGAGGACGAAAATGACCTAAATGTTAATCCAATGACACAAATGAACTTATTGGATGCACAAGATTGGTTAAAAACCCTAATTTGACAAGAATAAGCCTAGGGAGGACGAAAATGACCTAAATGTTAATCCAATGACACAACTCAACTTATTGGATGCACAAGATTGGTCAAAAACCATAATTGGACAAGAATAAGCCTAGGGAGGACGAAAATGACCTAATTGATCATCCAATGACACAAACACACCTATTGGATGCACAAGATTGGTTAAAAACCCTAATTGGACAAGAATATGCCTATGGAGGACGAAAATGACCTAATTGATCATCCAATGACATAAACACACCTATTGGATGCACAAGATTGGTTAAAAACCCTAATTGGACAAGTATATGCCTAGGGAGGACGAAAATGACCTAATTGATCATCCAATGACACAAACACACCTATTGGATGCACAAGATTGGTTAAAAACCCTAATTGGACAAGAATATGCCTAGGGAGGACGAAAATGACCTAATTGATCATCCAATGACACAAATGAACTTATTGGATGCACAAGATTAGTTAAAAACCCTAATTGGACAAGAATAAGCCTAGGGAGGACGAAAATAACCTAATTGATCATCCAATGACACAAACACACCTATTGGATGCACAAGATTTGTCTAAAACTCTAGTTGGACAAGAATATGCCTAGGGAGGACGAAAATGACCTAAATGTTAATCCAATGACACAAATGAACTTATTGGATGCACAAGATTGGTTAAAAACCCTAATTGGACAAGAATAAGCCTAGGGAGGACGAAAATGACCTAATTGATCATCCAATGACACACACACCTATTGGATGCACAAGATTGGTTAAAAACCCTAATTGGACAAGAATATGCCTAGGGAGGACGAAAATGACCTAATTGATCATCCAATGACACAAACACACCTATTGGATGCACAAGATTGGTTAAAAACCCTAATTGGACAAGAATAAGCCTAGGGAGGACGAAAATGACCTAATTGATCATCTATTACCACAAACACACCTATTGGATGCACAAGATTGGTTAAAAACCCTAATTGGACAAGAATATGCCTAGGGAGGACGAAAATGACCTAATTGGTCATCCAATGACACAAACACACCTATTGGATGCAAAAGATTGGTTAAAAACCCTAATTGGACAAGAATAAGCCTAGGGAGGATGAAAATAACCTAATTGATCATCCAAAGACACAAACACACCTATTGGATGCACAAGATTGGTTAAAAACCCTAATTGGACAAGAATATGCCTAGGGAGGACGAAAATGACCTAAATATTAATTCAATGACACAAACAAACTTATCGGATGCACAAGATTGGTTAAAAACCCTAATTGGATAAGAATAAGCCTAGGGAGGACGAAAATTAACCTAATTGATCATCCAATGACACAAACACACCTATTGGATGCACAAGATTGGTTAAAAACCCTAATTGGACAAGAATATGCCTAGGGAGGACGAAAATGACCTAAATATTAATTCAATGAAACAACTCAACTTATTGGATGCACAAGATTGGTTAAAAACCCTAATAAGACAAGAATAAGCCTAGGGAGGACGAAAATGACCTAATTGATCATCCAATGACACAAACACACTAATTGGATGTACAAGATTGGTTAAAAACCCTAATTGGACAAGAATATGCCTAGGGAGGACGAAAATGACCTAAATATTAATTCAATGACACAAACAAACTTATCGGATGCACAAGATTGGTTAAAAACCCTAATTGGACAAGAATTAGCCTAGGGAGGACGAAAATGACCTAATTGATCATCCAATGACACAAACACACCTATTGGATGCACAAGATTGGTTAAAAACCCTAATTGGACAAGAATAAGCCTAGGGAGGACGAAAATGACCTAATTGATCATCCAATGACACAAACACACCTATTGGATGCACAAGATTGGTTAAAAACCCTAATTGGAAAAGAATAAGACTAGGGAGGACGAAAATGACCTAATTGATCATCCATTGCCACAAACACACCTATTGGATGCACAAGATTGGTTAAAAACCCTAATTGGACAAGAATATGCCTAGGGAGGACGAAAATGACCTAATTGGTCATCCAATGACACAAACACACCTATTGGATGCATAAGATTGGTTAAAAACCCTAATTGGACAAGAATAAGCCTAGGGAGGACGAAAATAACCTAATTGATCATCCAATGACACAAACACACCTATTGGATGCACAAGATTGGTTAAAAACCCTAATTGGACACGAATAAGCCTAGGGAGGACGAAAATGACCTAATTGATCATCCAATGACACAAACACACCTATTGGATGCACAAGATTGGTTAAAAACCCTAATTGGACAAGAATATGCATAGGGAGGACGAAAATGACCTAATTGATCATCCAATGACAAAAACACACCTATTGGATGCACAAGATTGGTTAAAAACCCTAATTGGACAAGAATATGCCTAGGGAGGACGAAAATGACCTAATTGATCATCCAATGACACAAACACACCTATTGGATGCACAAGATTGGTTAAAAACCCTAATTGGACAAGAATAAGCCTGGGGAGGACGAAAATGACCTAAATGTTAATCCAATGACACAACTCAACTTATTGGATGCACAAGATTGCTTAAAAACCCTAATTGGACAAGAATAAGCCTATGGAGGACGAAATTGACCTAATTGATCATCCAATGACACAAACACATCTATTGGATGCACAAGATTGGTTAAAAACCCTAATTGGACAAGAATATGCCTAGGGAGGACGAAAATGACCTAATTGATCATCCAATGACACAAACACACCTATTGGATGCACAAGATTGGTTAAAAACCCTAATTGGACAAGAATAAGCCTAGGGAGGACGAAAATGACCTAATTGATCATCCAATGACACAAACACACCTATTGGATGCACAAGATTTGTTAAAAACCCTAATTGGACAAGAAAAAGCCTAGGGAGGACGAAAATGACCTAATTGATCATCCAATGACACAAACACACCTATTGGATGCACAAGATTGGTCTAAAACTCTAATTGGACAAGAATATGCCTAGGGAGGACGAAAATGACCTAAATGTTAATCCAATGACACAAACACACCTATTGGATGCACAAGATTGGTTAAAAACCCTAATTGGACAAGAATAAGCCTAGGGAGGACGAAAATGACCTAATTGATCATCCAATGACACAAACAAACTTATCGGATGCACAAGATTGGTTAAAAACCCTAATTGGACAAGAATAAGCCTATGGAGGACGAAAATGACCTAAATGTTAATCCAATGACACAACAAAACTTATTGGATGCACAGGATTGGTTAAAAACCCTAATTAAACAAGAATAAGCCTAGGGAGGACGAAAATAACCTAATTGATCATCCAATGACACAAACACACCTATTGGAAGCACAAGATTCGTTAAAAACCCTAATTGGACAAGAATATGCCTAGGGAGGACGAAAATGACCTAATTGATCATCCAATGACACAAACACACCTATTGGATGCACAAGATTGGTTAAAAACCCTAATTGGACAAGAATAAGCCTAGGGAGGACGAAAATAACCTAATTGATCATCCAATGACACAAACACACCTATTGGATGCACAAGATTCGTTAAAAACCCTAATTGGACAAGAATATGCCTAAGGAGGACGAAAATGACCTAATTGATCATCCAATGACACAAACACACCTATTGGATGCACAAGATTGGTTAAAAACCCTAATTGGACAAGAATATGCCTAGGGAGGACGAAAATGACCTAATTGATCATCCAATGACACAAACACACCTATTGGATGCACAAGATTGGTTAAAAACCCTACCTGGACAAGAATATGTCTAGGGAGGACGAAAATGACCTAATTGATCATCCAATGACACAAATGAACTTATTGGATGCACAAGATTGGTTAAAAACCTAATTGGACAAGAATAAGCCTAGGGAGAATGAAAATGACCTAAATGTTAAGCCAATGACACAACTCAACTTATTGGATGCACAAGATTGGTTAAAAACCCTAATTGGACAAGAATAAGCCTAGGGAGGACGAAAATGACCTAATTGATCATCCAATGACACAAACACACCTATTGGATGCACAAGATTGGTTAAAAACCCTAATTGGACAAGAATATGCCTAGGGAGGACGAAAATGACCTAATTGATCATCCAATGACACAAACACACCTATTGGATGCACAAGATTGGTTAAAAACCCTAATTGGACAAGAATATGCCTAGGGAGGACGAATATGACCTAAATGTTAATCCAATAACACAAATGAACTTATTGGATGCAAAAGATTGGTTAAAAACCCTAATTGGACAACAATAAGCCTAGGGAGAACGAAAATGACCTAAATCTTAATCCAATGACACAACTCAACTTATTGGATGCACAAGATTGGTTAAAAACCCTAATTGGACAAGAATAAGCCTAGGGAGGACGAAAATGACCTAATTGATCATCCAATGACACAAACACACCTATTGGATGCACAAGATTGGTTAAAAACCCTAATTGGACAGGAATATGCCTACGGAGGACGAAAATGACCTAATTGATCATCCAATGACACAAACACACCTATTGGATGCACAAGATTCGTTAAAAACCCTAACTGGACAAGAATATGCCTAGGGAGGACGAAAATGACCTAATTGATCATCCAATGACACAAACACACCTATTGGATGCACAAGATTGGTTAAAAACCCTAATTGGACAAGAATATGCCTAGGAAGGACGAATATGACCTAATTGATCATCCAATGACACAAACACACCTATTGGATGCACAAGATTGGTTAAAAACCAAAATTGGACAAGAATAAGCCTAGGGAGGACGAAAATGACCTAATTGATCATCCAATGACACAAACGCACCTATTGGATGCCCAAGATTGGTTAAAAACCCTAATTGGATAAGAATATGCCTAGGGAGGACGAAAATGACCTAATTGATCATCCAATGACACAAACACACCTATTGGATGCACAAGATTGGTTAAAAACCCTAATTGGACAAGAAAATGCCTAGGGAGGACGAAAATGACCTAATTGATCATCCAATGACACAAACACACCTATTGGATGCACAAGATTGGTTAAAAACCCTAATTGGACAAGAATATGCCTAGGGAGGACGAAAATGATCTAAATATTAATTCAATGAAACAACTCAACTTATTGGATGCACAAGATTGGTTAAAAACCCTAATAGGACAAGAATAAGCCTAGGGAGGACGAAAATGACCTAATTGATCGTCCAATGACACAAACACACTAATTGGATGCACAAGATTGGTTAAAAAACCCTAATTGGGCAAGAATATGCCTAGGGAGGACGAAAATGACCTAAATATTAATTCAATGACACAAACAAACTTATCGGATGCACAAGATTGGTTAAAAACCCTAATTGGATAAGAATAAGCCTAGGGAAGACGAAAAAGACCTAATTGATCATCCAATGACACAAACACACCTATTGGATGCACAAGATTGGTCTAAAAACCATAATTGGACAAGAATAAGCCTAGGGAGGACGAAAATGTCCTAATTGATCATCCAATGACACAAACACACCTATTGGATGCACAAGATTGGTCTAAAACTCTAATTGGACAAGAATATGCCTAGGGAGGACGAAAATGACCTAAATGTTAATCCAATGACACAAATGAACTTATTGGATGCACAAGATTGGTTAAAAACCCTAATCGGACAAAATAAGCCTAGGGAGGACGAAAATGACCTAAATGTTAATCCAATGACACAACTCAACTTATTGGTTGCACAAGATTGGTTAAAAACCCTAATTGGGCAAGAATAAGCCTAGGGAGGACGAAAATGACCTAATTGATCATCCAATGACACAAACACACCTATTGGATGCACAAGATTGGTTAAAAACCCTAATTGGACAAGAATATGCCTAGGGAGGACGAAAATGACCTAAATATTAATTCAATGACAAAAACAAACTTATCGGATGCACAAGATTGGTTAAAAACCCTAATTGGACAAGAATAAGCCTAGGGAGGACGAAAATGACCTAATTGATCATCCAATGACACAAACACACCTATTGGATGCACAAGATTGGTTAAAAACCCTAATTGGACAAGAATATGCCTAGGGAGGACGAAAATGACCTAATTGATCATCCAATGACACAAACACACCTATTGGATGCACAAGATTGGTTAAAAACCCTAATTGGACAAGAATAAGCCTAGGGAGGACAAAAATGACCAAAATGTTAATCAAATGACACAACTCAACTTATTGGATGCACAAGATTGGTTAAAAACCCTAATTGGACAAGAATAAGCATAGGGAGGACGAAAATGACCTAATTGATCATCCAATGACACAAACACACCTATTGGATGCACAAGATTGGTTAAAAACCCTAATTGGACAAGAATATGCCTAGGGAGGATGAAAATGACCTAAATGTTAATCCAATGACACAAGCGAACTTATTGGATGCACAAGATTGGTTAAAAACCCTAATTGGACAAGAATAAGCCTAGGGAGGACGAAAATGACCTAATTGATCATCCAATGACACAAACACACCTATTGGATGCACAAGATTGGTTAAAAACCCTAATTGGACAAGAATATGCCTAGGGAGGACGAAAATGACCTAAATATTAATTCAATGAAACAAACAAACTTATTGGAAGCACAAGATTGGTTAAAAACCCTAATTGGACAAGAATAAGCATAGGGAGGACGAAAATGACCTAATTGATCATCCAATGACACAAACACACCTATTGGATGCACAAGATTGGTTAAAAACCCTAATTGGACAAGAATATGCCTATGGAGGACGAAAATGACCTAAATATTAATTCAATGACATAAACAAACTTGTTGGATGCACAAGATTGGTTAAAAACCCTAATTGGACAAGAATAAGCCTATGGAGGACGAAAATGACCTAATTGATCATCCAATGACACAAACACACCTATTGGATGCACAAGATTGGTTAAAAACCCTAATTGGACAAGAATAAGCCTAGGGAGGACAAAATGACCTAAATGTTAATCCAATGACACAACTCAACTTATTGGATGCACAAGATTGGTTAAAAACCCTAATTGGACAAGAATAAGCCTAGGGAGGACGAAAATGACCTAATTGATCATCCAATGACACAAACACACCTATTGGATGCACAAGATTGGTTAAAAACCCTAATTGGACAAGAATATGCTTAGGGAGGACGAAAATGACCTAATTAATTATCCAATGACACAAACACACCTATTGGATGCACAAGATTGTTTAAAAACCCTAATTGGACAAGAATATGCCTAGGGAGGACGAAAATGACCTAATTGATCATCCAATGACACAAACACACCTATTGGATGCACAAGATTGGTTAAAAACCCTAATTGGACAAGAATATGCCTAGGGAGGACGAAAATGACCTAATTGATCATCCAATGACACAAACACACCTATTGGATGCACAAGATTGGTTAAAAACCCTAATTGGACAAGAATATGCTTAGGGAGGACGAAAATGATCTAATTAATTATCCAATGACACAAACACACCTATTGGATGCACAAGATTGTTTAAAAACCCTAATTGGAGAAGCATAAGCCTAGGGAGGACGTAAATGACCTAATTGATCGTCCAATGACACAAACACACCTATTAGATGCACAAGATTGGTTAAAAACCCTAATTGGACAAGAATAAGCCTAGGGAGGACGAAAATGACCTAATTGATCATCCAATGACACAAACACACCTATTAGATGCACAAGATTGGTTAAAAACCCTAATTGGACCAGAATATGCCTAGGGAGGACGAAAATGACCTAATTGATCATCCAATGACACAAACACACCTATTGGATGCACAAGATTGGTTAAAAACCCTAATTGGACAAGAATAAGCCTAGGGAGGACGAAAATGACCTAATTGATCATCCAATGACACAAACACACCTATTGGATGCACAAGATTGGTTAAAAACCCTAATTGGACCAGCATATGCCTAGGGATGACGAAAATGACTTAATTGATCATCCAATGACACAAACACACCTATTGGATGCACAAGATTGGTTAAAAACCCTAATTGGTCAAGAATAAGCCTAGGGAGGACGAAAATGACCTAATTGATCATCCAATGACACAAACACACCTATTGGATGCACAAGATTGGTTAAAAACCCTAATTGGACCAGAATATGCCTAGGGAGGACGAAAATGACCTAAATGTTAATCCAATGACACAAATGAACTTATTGGATGCACAAGATTGGTTAAAAACCCTAATTGGACAAGAATAAGCCTAGGGAGGACGAAAATGACCTAAATGTTAATCCAATGACACAAATCAACTTAATGGATGCACAAGATTGGTTAAAAACCCTAATGTGGCAAGAATAAGCCTAGGGAGGACGAAAATGACCTAATTGATCATCCAATGACACAAACACACCTATTGGATGCACAAGATTGGTTAAAAACCCTAATTGGACAAGAATAAGCCTAGGGAGGACGAAAATGACCTAATTGATCATCCAATGACACAAATACACCTATTGGATGCACAAGATTGGTTAAAAACCCTAACTGGACAAGAATAAGCCTAGGGAGGACGAAAATGACCTAATTGATCATCCAATGACACAAACACACCTATTGGATGCACAAGATTGGTTAAAAACCCTAGTTGGACAAGAATATGCCTAGGGAGGATGAAAATGACCTAATTGATCATCCAATGACACAAACGCACCTATTGGATGCACAAGATTAGTTAAAAACCCTAATTGGACAAGAATATGCCTAGGGAGGACGAAAATGACCTAATTGATCATCCAATGACACAAACACACCTATTGGATGCACAAGATTGGTCTAAAACTCTAATTGGACAAGAATATGCCTAGCGAGGACGAAAATGACCTAATTGATCATACAATGACACAAACACACCTATTGGATGCACAAGATTGGTTAAAAACCCTAATTGGACAAGAATATGCCTAGGGAGGACGAAAATGACCTAATTGATCATCCAATGACACAAACACACCTATTGGATGCACAAGATTGGTTAAAAACCCTAATTGGACAAGAATATGCCTAGGGAGGACAAAAATGACCTAAATATTAATTTAATGACACAAACAAAGTTACTGGATGCACAAGATTGGTTAAAAACCCTAATTGGACAAGAATAAGCCTAGGGAGGACGAAAATGACCTAATTGATCATCCAATGACACAAACACACCTATTGGATGCACAAGATTGGTTAAAAACCCTAATTGGACAAGAACAAGCCTAGGGAGGACGAAAATGACCTAAATGTTAATCCAATGACACAAACACACCTATTGGATGCACAACATTGGTTAAAAACCCTAATTGGACTAGAATAAGCTTAGGGAGGACGAAAATGACCTAATTGATCATCCAATGTCACAAACACACCTATTGGAAGCACAAGATTGGTTAAAAACCCTAATTGGACAAGAATATGACTAGGAAGGACGAAAATGACCTAAATGTTAATCCAATGACAGAAATGAACTTATTGGATGCACAAGATTGGTTAAAAACCCTAATTGGACAAGAATAAGCCTAGGGAGGACGAAAATGACCTAATTGATCATCCAATGACACAAACACACCTATTGGATGCACAAGATTGGTTAAAAACCCTAATTGGACAAGAATATGCCTAGGGAGGAGGAAAATGACCTAAAAATTAATTCAATGACACAAACAAAGTTATTGGATGCACAAGATTGGTTAAAAACCCTAATTGGACAAGAATAAGCCTAGGGAGGACGAAAATGACCTAATTGATCATCCAATGACACAAACACACCTATTGGATGCACAAGATTGGTTAAAAACCCTAATTGGACAAGAATATGCCTAGGGAGGACGAAAATGACCTAAATATTAATTCAATGACACAAACAACGTTATTGGATGCACAAGATTGGTTAAAAACCCTAATTTGACAAGAATAAGCCTAGGGAGGACGAAAATGACCTAATTGATCATCCAATGACACAAACACACCTATTGGATGCACAAGATTGGTTAAAAACCCTAATTGGACAAGAATATGCCTAGGGAGGACGATAATGACCTAATTGATCATCCAATGACACAAACACACCAATTGGATGCACAAGATTAGTTAAAAACCCTAGTTGGACAAGAATAAACCTAGGGAGGACGAAAATAACCTAATTGATCATCCAATGACACAAGCACACCTATTGGATGCACAAGATTGGTTAAAAACCCTAATTGGACAAGAATAAGCCTAGGGAGGACGAAAATCACCTAAATGTTAATCCAATGACACAACTCAACTTATTGGATGCACAAGATTGGTTAAAAACCCTAATTGGACAAGAATAAGCCTAGGGAGGACGAAAATGACCTAATTGATCATCCAATGACACAAACACACCTATTGGATGCACAAGATTGGTTAAAAACCCTAATTGGACAAGAATATGCCTAATGAGGACGAAAATGACCTAAATATTAATTCAATGACACAAACAAAGTTATTGGATGCACAAGATTGGTTAAAAACCCTAATTGGACAAGAATAAGCCTAGGGAGGACGTAAATGACCTAATTGATCATCCAATGACACAAACACACCTATTGGATGCACAAGATTGGTTAAAAACCCTAATTGGACAAGATTATGCCTAGGGTGTGCGAAAATGACCTAAATATTAATTCAATGACACAAACAAACTTATCGGATGCACAAGATTGGTTAAAAACCCTAATTGGACAAGAATATGCCTAGGGTGGGCGAAAATGACCTAAATATTAATTCAATGACACAAACAAACTTATCGGATGCACAAGATTGGTTAAAAACCCTAATTGGACAAGAATAAGCCTAGGGAGGACGAAAATGACCTAATTGATCATCCAATGAAACAAACACACCAATTGGATGCACAAGATTGGTTAATAACCCTAATTGGACAAGAATATGCCTAGGGAGGACGAAAATGACCTAAATATTAATTCAATGACACAACTTAACTTATTGGATGCACAAGATTGGTTAAAAACCCTAATTGGATAAGAATATGCCTAGGGAGGACGAAAATGACCTAAATGTTAATCCAATGACACAAATGAACTTATTGGATGCACAAGATTGGTTAAAAACCCTAATTGAACAAGAATAAGCCTAGGGAGGACATAAATAACCTAATTGATCATCCAATGACACAAACACACCTATTGGATGCACAAGATTGGTAAAAAACCCAAATTGGACAAGAATAAGCCTAGGGAGGACGAAAATGACCTAATTGATCATCCATTGCCACAAACACACCAATTGGATGCACAAGATTGGTTAAAAACCCTAATTGGACAAGAATATTCCTACGGAGGACGAAAATGACCTAAATATTAATTCAATGACACAACTCAACTTATTGGATGCACAAGATTTGTTAAAAACCCTAATTGGATAAGAATATGCCTAGGGAGGACGAAAATGACCTAAATGTTAATCCAATGACACAAATGAACTTATTGGATGCACAAGATTGGTTAAAAACCCAAATTGGACAAGAATAAGCCTAGCGAGGACGAAAATAACCTAATTGATCATCCAATGACACAAACACACCTATTGGATGCACAATATTGGTTAAAAACCCTAATTGGACAAGAATATGCCTAGGGAGGACGAAAATGACCTAAATGTTAATCCAATGACACAAATGAACTTATTGGATGCACAAGATTGGTTAAAAACCCTAATTGGATAAGAATAAGCCTAGGGAGGATGGAAATGACCTAAATGTTAATCCAATGACACAACTCAACTTATTGGATGCACAAGATTGGTTAAAAACCCTAATTGGACAAGAATAAGCCTATGGAGGACGAAAATGACCTAATTGATCATCCAATGACACAAACACACCTATTGGATGCACAAGATTGGTTAAAAACCCTAATTGGACAAGAATAAGCCTAGGGAGGACGAAAATGACCTAAATCTTAATCCAATGACACAACTCAACTTATTGGATGCACAAGATTGGTTAAAAATCCTAATTGGACAAGAATAAGCCTAGGGAGTACGAAAATGACCTAATTGATCATCCAATAACATAAACACACCTATTGGATGCACAAGATTGGTTAAAAACCCTAATTGGACAAGAATATGCCTAGGGAGGACGAAAATGACCTAAATATTAATTCAATGACACAAACAAACTTATCGGATGCACAAGATTGGTTAAAAACCATAATTGGACAAGATAAGCCTAGGGACGACGAAAACGACCTAATTGATCATCCAATGACACAAACACACCTATTAGATGCACAAGATTGGTTAAAAACCCTAATTGGACAAGAATAAGCCTAGGGAGGACGAAAATGACCTAATTGATCATCCAATGACACAAACACACCTATTGGATGCACAAGATTGGTCTAAAACTCTAATTGGACAAGAATATGCCTAGGGAGGACGAAAATGACCTAAATGTTAATCCAATGACACAAATGAACTTATTGGATGCACAAGATTGGTTAAAAACCCTAATTGGACAAGAATAAGCCTCGGGAGGACGAAAATGACCTAAATGTTAATCCAATGACACAACTCAACTTATTGGATGCACAAGATTGGTTAAAAACCCTAATTGGACAAGAATAAGCCTAGGGAGGACGAAAATGACCTAATTGATCATCCAATGACACAAACACACCTATTGGATGCACAAGATTGGTTAAAAACCCTAATTGGACAAGAATATGCCTAGGGAGGACGAAAATGACCTAATTGATCATCCAATGACGCAAACACACCTATTGGATGTACAAGATTGGTTAAAAACCCTAATTGGACAAGAATAAGCCTAGGGAGGACGAAAATGACCTAATTGATCATCCAATGACACAAACACGCCTATTGGATGCACAAGATTGGTTAAAAACCCTAATTGGACAAGAATATGCATAGGGAGGATGAAAATGACCTAATTGATCATCCAACGACACAAACACACTTATTGGATGCACAAGATCGGTTAAAAACCCTAATTGGACAAGAATAAGCCTAGGGAGGACGAAAATGACCAAATTGATCATCCAATGACACAAACACACCTATTGGATGCACAAGATTGGTTAAAAACCCTAATTGGACAAGAATATGCCTAGGGAGGAGGAAAATGACCTAAATATTAATTCAATGACACAAACAAAGTTATTGGATGCACAAAATTGGTGAAAAACCCTAATTGGACAAGAATAAGCCTAGGGTGGCAAAAATGACCTAATTGATCATCCAATGACACAAACACACCTATTGGATGCACAAGATTGGTTAAAAACCGTAATTGGACAAGAATATGCCTAGGAAGGACAAAAATGACCTAAATATTAATTCAATGACACAAACAAACTTATTGGATGCACAAGATTGGTTAAAAACCCTAATTGGACAAGAATAAGCCTAGGGAGGACGAAAATGACCTAATTGATCATCCAATGACACAAACACACCTATTGGATGCACAAGATTGGTTAAAAACCCTAATTGGACAAGAATATGCCTAGGGAGAACGAAAATGACCTAATTGATCATCCATTGACACAAACACACCTATTGGATGCACAAGATTGGTTAAAAACCCTAATTGGACAAGAATATGCCTAGGGAGGACGGATATGACCTAAATGTTAATCCAATGACACAAATGAACTTATTGGATGCACAAGATTGGTTAAAAACCCTAATTGGACAAGAATATGCCTAGGGAGGACGAAAATGACCTAATTGATCATCCAATGACACAAACACACCTATTGGATGCACAAGATTGGTTAAAAACCCTAATTGGACAAGAATATGCCTAGGGAGGACGGATATGACCTAAATGTTAATCCAATGACACAAATGAACTTATTCGATGGACAAGATTGGTTAAAAACCCTAATTGGACAAGAATAAGCCTAGGGAGAACGAAAATGACCTAAATGTTAATCCAATGACACAACTCAACTTATTGGATGCACCAGATTGGTTAAAAACCCTAATTCGACAAGAATATGCCTAGGGAGGACGAAAATGACCTAATTGATCATCCAATGACACAAACACACCTATTGGATGCACAAGATTGGTTAAAAACCCTAATTGGACAACAATATGCCTAGGGAGAACGAAAATGACCTAAATATTAATTCAATGACACAAACAAAGTTATTGGATGCATAAGATTGGTTAAAAACCCTAATTGGACAAGAATAAGCCTAGGGAGGACGAAAATGACTTAATTGATCATCCAATGACACAAACACACCTATTTGAAGCACAAGATTCGTTAAAAACCCTAATTGGACAAGAATATGCCTAGGGAGGACGAAAATGACCTAAATATTAATTCAATGACACAAACAAAGTTATTGGATGCTTAAGATTGGTTAAAAACCCTAATTCGACAAGAATAAGCCTAGGGAGGACGAAAATGACCTAATTGATCATCAAATGACACAAACACACCTATTGGATGCACAAGATTGGTTAAAAACCCTAATTGGACAAGAATATGTCTAGGGAGGACGAAAATGACCTAATTGATCATCCAATGACACAAACACACCTATTGGATGCACAAGATTGGTTAAAAACCCTAATTGGACAAGAATATGCCTAGGGAGGACGAAAATGACCTAATTGATCATCCAATGACACAAACACACCTATTGGATGCACAAGATTGGTTAAAAACCCTAATTGGACAAGAATATGCCTAGGGAGGACGAAAATGACCTAATTGATCATCCAATGACACAAATGAACTTATCGGATGCACACGATTAGTTAAAAACCCTAATTGGACAAGAATATGCATAGGGAGGAAGAAAATAACCTAATTGATCATCCAATGACACAAACACACCTATTGGATGCACAAGATTGGTTAAAAACCCTAATTGGACAAGAATATGCCTAGGGAGGACGAAAATGACCTAATTGATCATCCAATGACACAAACACACCTATTGGATGCACAAGATTGGTTAAAAACCCTAATTGGACAAGAATATGCCTAGGGAGGACGAAAATGACCTAATTGATCATCCAATGCCATAAACACACCTATTGGATGCACAAGATTGGTTAAAAACCCTAATTGGACAAGAATATGCCTAGGGAGGACGAAAATGACCTAATTGATCATCCAATGACACAAACACACCTATTGGATGCACAAGATTGGTTAAAAACCCTAATTGGACAAGAATATGCCTAGGGAGGATCAAAGTGACCTAATTGATCATCCAATGAGATAAACACACCTATTGGATGCACAAGATTGGTTAAAAACCCTAATTGGACAAGAATATGCCTAGGGAGGACGAAAATGACCTAAATGTGAATCCAATGACACAAATGAACTTATTGGATGCACAAGATTGGTTAAAAACCTAATTGGACATGAATGAGCCTAGGGAGAATGAAAATGACCTAAATGTTAATCCAATGACACAACTCAACTTATTGGATGCACAAGATTGGTTAAAAACCCTAATTGGACAAGAATAAGCCTAGGGAGGACGAAAATGACCTAATTGATCATCCAATGACACAAACACACCTATTGGATGCACAAGATTGGTTAAAAACCCTAATTGGACTAGAATATGCCTTGGGAGGACGAAAATGACCTAAATATTAATTCAATGACATAAACAAAGTTATTCGATGCACAAGATTGGTTAAAAACCCTAATTGGACAAGAATATGCCTAGGGAGGACGAATATGACCTAAATGTTAATCCAATAACACAAATGAACTTATTGGATGCACAAGATTGGTTAAAAACCCTAATTGGACAAGAATAAGCCTAGGGAAAACGAAAATGACCTAAATGTTAATCCAATGACAAAACTCAACTTATTGGATGCACAAGATTGGTTAAAAACCCTAATTGGACAAGAATAAGCCTAGGGAGGACGAAAATGACCTAATTGATCATCCAATGACACAAACACACCTATTGGATGCACAAGATTGGTTAAAAACCCTAGTTGGACAAGAATATGCCTAGGGAGCAAAAATGACCTAATTGATCATCCAATGACACAAACAAACTTATTGGATGCACAAGATTGGATAAAAACCCTAATTGGACAAGAATAAGCCTAGGGAGGACGAAAATGACCTAAATGTTAATCGAATGACACAAATGAACTTATTGGATGGACAAGATTGGTTAAAAACACTAATTGGCAAAGAATATGCCTAGGGAGGACGAAAATGACCTAATTGATCATCCAATGACACAAACACACCTATTGGATGCACAAGATTTGTTAAAAACCCTAATTGGACAAGAATAAGCATAGGGAGGACGAAAATGACCTAATTGATCATCCAATGACACAAACACACCTATTGGATGCACAAGATTGGTTAAAAACCCTAATTGGACAAGAATATGCCTAGGGAGGACGAAAATGACCTAATTGATCATCCAATGACACAAACAAACTTATTGGATGCACAAGATTGGTTAAAAACCCTAATTGGACAAGGATAAGCCTAGGGAGGACGAAAATGACCTAAATGTTAATCCAATGACACAAATGAACTTATTGGATGGACAAGATTGGTTAAAAACACTAATTGGGCAAGAATATGCCTAGGGATGACGAAAATGACCTAATTGATCATCCACTGACACAAAAACACCTATTGGATGCACAAGATTGATTAAAAATCCTAATTGGACAAGAATATGCCTAGGGAGAACGAAAATGACCTAAATTGATCATCCAATGACACAAACACACCAATTGGATGCACAAGATTGGTTAAAAACCCTAATTGGACAAGAATATGCCTAGGGAGAACGAAAATGACCTAAATGTTAATCCAATGACACAAATGAACTTATTGGATGCACAAGATTGGTTAAAAACCCTAATTGGACAAGAATAAGCCTAGGGAGGACGAAAATGACCTAATTGATCATCCAATGACACAAACACACCTATTGGATGCACAAGATTGGTTAAAAACCCTAGTTGGACTAGAATATGCTTAGGGTGGACGAAAATGACCTAATTGATCATCCAATGACACAAACAAACTTATTGGATGCACAAGATTGGTTAAAAATCCTAATTGGACAAGAATAAGCCTAGGGAGGACGAAAATGACCTAAATGTTAATCCAATGACACAACTCAACTTATTGGATGGACAAGATTGGTTAAAAACCCTAATTGGGCAAGAATAAGCCTAGGGAGGACGAAAATGACCTAAATGTTAATCCAATGACACAACTCAACTTATTGGATGCACAAGATTGGTTAAAAACCCTAATTGGACAAGAATAAGCCTAGGGAGGACGAAAATGACCTAATTGATCATCCAATGACACAAATGAACTTATTGGATGCACAAGATTGGTTAAAAACCCTAATTGGACAAGAATAAGCCTAGGGAGGACGAAAATGACCTAATTGATCATCCAATGACACAAACACACCTATTGGATGCACAAGATTGGTTAAAAAACCTAATTGGAGAAGAATATGCCTTGGGAGGACGAAAATGACCTAAATGTTAATCCAATGACACAAATGAACTTATTGGATGCACAAGATTGGTTAAAAACCCTAATTGGACAAGAATAAGCCTTGGGAGGACGAAAATGACCTAATTGATCATCCAATGACACAAACACACCTATTGGATGCACAAGACTGGTTAAAAACCGTAATTGGACAAGAATATGCCAAGGAAGGACGAAAATGACCTAATTGATCATCCAATGACACAAACACACCTATTGGATGCAAAAGATTGGTTAAAAACCCTAATTGGACAAGAATAAGCCTAGGGAGGACGAAAATGACCTAATTGATCATCCAATGACACAAACACACCTATTGGATGCACAAGATTGGTTAAAAACCCTAATTGGACAAGAATATGCCTAGGGAGGACGAAAATAACCTAAATATTAATTCAATGACACAAACAAACTTATCGGATGCACAAGATTGGTTAAAAACCCTAATTGGACAAGAATAAGCCTAGGGACAACGAAAATGACCCAATTGATCATCCAATGACACAAACACACCTATTAGATGCACAAGATTGGTTAAAAACCCTAATTGGACAAGAATAAGCCTAGGGAGGACGAAAATGACCTAATTGATCATCCAATGACACAAACACACCTATTGGATGCACAAGATTGGTCTAAAACTCTAATTGGACAAGAATATGCCTAGGGAGGACGAAAATGACCTAAATGTTAATCCAATGACACAAATGAACTTATTGGATGCACAAGATTGGTTAAAAACCCTAATCGGACAAAATAAGCCTAGGGAGGACGAAAATGACCTAAATGTTAATCCAATGACACAACTCAGCTTATTGGATGCACAAGATTGGTTAAAAACCATAATTGGGCAAGAATAAGCCTAGGGAGGACGAAAATGACCTAATTGATCATCCAATGACACAAACACACCTATTGGATGCACAAGATTGGTTAAAAACCCTAATTGGACAAGAATAAGCCTAGGGAGGACGAAAATGACCTAATTGATCATCCAATGACACAAACACACCAATTGGATGCACAAGATTGGTTAAAAACCCTAATTGGGAAAGAATATGCCTAGGGAGGACGAAAATGACCTAAATGTTAATCCAATGACACAACTCAACTTATTGGATGCACAAGATTGGTTAAAAACCCTAATTTGACAAGAATATGCCTAGGGAGGACGAAAATGACCTAATTGATCATCCAATTACACAAATGAACTTATTGGATGCACAATATTAGTTAAAAACCCTAATTGGACAAGAATAAGCCTAGGGAGGACGAAAATAACCTAATTGATCATCCAATAACACAAAAACACCTATTGGATGCACAAGATTGGTTAAAAACCCTAATTGGACAAGAATAAGCCTAGGGAGGACGAAAATGACCAAAATGTTAATCCAATGACACAACTCAACTTATTGGATGCACAAGATTGGTTAAAAACCCTAGTTGGGCAAGAATAAGCCTAGGGGGGGACGAAAATGACCTAATTGATCATCCAATGACACAAACACACCTATTGGATGCACAAGATTGGTTAAAAACTCTAATTGGACAAGAATATGCCTAGGGAGGACGAAAATGACCTAAATGTTAATCCAATGACACAAGTCAACTTATTGGATGCACAAGATTGGTTAAAAACCCTAATTTGACAAGAATATGCCTAAGGAGGACGAAAATGACCTAATTGATCATCCAATTACACAAATGAACTTATTGGATGCACAAGATTAGTTAAAAACCCTAATTGGACAAGAATAAGCCTAGGGAGGACGAAATAACCTAATTGATCATCCAATGACACAAACACACCTATTGGATGCACAAGATTGGTCTAAAACTATAATTGGACAAGAATATGCCTAGGGAGGACGAAAATGACCTAAATGTTAATCCAATGACACAAATGAACTTATTGGATGCACAAGATTGGTTAAAAACTCTAATCGGACAAAATAAGCCTAGGGAGGACCAAAATGACCTAAATGTTAATCCAATGACACAACTCAACTTATTGGAAGCACAAGATTGGTTAAAAACCCTAATTGGGCATGAATAAGCCTAGGGAGGACGAAAATGACATAATTGATCATCCAATGACACAAACACACCTATTGGATGCACAAGATTGGTTAAAAACCATAATTGGACAAGAATAAGCCTAGGGAGAAC
Source organism: Cicer pinnatifidum (assembly GCA_037974775.1). Taxonomy (NCBI): domain Eukaryota; kingdom Viridiplantae; phylum Streptophyta; class Magnoliopsida; order Fabales; family Fabaceae; genus Cicer; species Cicer pinnatifidum. The sequence continues at coordinate 37,887 of JBBPBR010000730.1, forward strand.
GAAAATGACCTAAATGTTTATCCAATGACACAACTCAACCTATTGGATGCACAAGATTGGTTAAAAACCCTAATTGGACAAGAATAAGCCTAGGGAGAACGAAAATGACCTAATTGATCATCCAATGACACAAACACACCTATTGGATGCACAAGATTGGTTAAAAACCCTAATTGGACAAGAATAAGGCCAGGGAGGACGAAAATGACCAAAATATTAATTCAATGACACAAACAAAGTTATTGGATGCACAAGATTGGTTAAAAACCCTAATTGGACAAGAATAAGCCTAGGGAGGACGAAAATGACCTAATTGATCATCCAATGACACAAACACACCTATTGGATGCACAAGATTGGTTAAAAACCCTAATTGGACAAGAATAAGCCTAGGGAGAATGAAAATGACCTAAATGTAATCCAATGACACAACTCAACTTATTGGATGCACAAGATTGGTTAAAAACCCTAATTGGACAAGAATAAGCCTAGGGAGGACGAAAATGACCTAATTGATCATCCAATGACACAAACACACCTATTGGATGCACAAGATTGGTTAAAAACCCTAATTGGACAAGAATAAGCCTACGGAGTACGAAAATGACCTAATTGATCATCCAATGACACAAACACACCTATTGGATGCACAAGATTGGTTAAAAACCCTAGTTGGACAAGAACATGCCTAGGGAGGACGCAAATGACCTAATTGATCATCCAATGACACTAATGAACTTATTGGATGCACAAGATTGGTTAAAAACCCTAATTGGGCAAGAATAAGCCTATGGAGGACGAATATGACCTAAATGTTAATCCAATAACACAAATGAACTTATTGGATGCACACGATTGGTTAAAAACCCTAACTGGACAAGAATAAGCTTAGGGAGAACGAAAATGACCTAAATGTTAATCCAATGACACAACTCAACTTATTGGATGCACAAGATTGGTTAAAAACCCAAATTGGACAAGAATAAGCCTAGGGAGGACGAAAATGACCTAATTGATCATCCAATGACACAAACACACCTATTGGATGCACAAGATTGGTTAAAAACCCTAGTTGCACAAGAACATGCCTTGGGAGGACGAAAATGACCTAATTGATCATCCAATGACACAACTCAACTTATTGGATGCACAAGATTGGTTAAAAACCCTAATTGGACAAGAATATGCCTAGGGAGGACGAAAATGACCTAATTGATCATCCAATGACACAAACACACCTATTGGATGCACAAGATTGGTTAAAAACCCTAATTGGACAAGAATAAGCCTAGGGAGGACGAAAATTACCTAATTGATCATCCAATGACACAAACACACCTATTGGATGCACAAGATTGGTTAAAACCCCTAATTGGACAAGAATATGCCTAGCGAGGACGAAAATGACCTAATTGATCATCCAATGACACAAACACACCTATTGGATGCACAAGATTGGTTAAAAACCCTAGTTGGACAAGAACATGCCTAGGGAGGACGCAAATGACCTAATTGATCATCCAATGACACTAATAAACTTATTGGATGCACAAGATTGGTTAAAAACCCTAATTGGACAAGAATAAGCCTATGGAGGACGGAAATGACCTAATTGATCATCCAATGACACAAACACACCAATTTGGTGCACAAGATTGGTTAAAAACCCTAATTGGACAAGAATATGCCTAGGGAGGACGAATATGACCTAAATGTTAATCCAATAACACAAATGAACTTATTGGATGCACACGATTGGTTAAAAACCCTAACTGGACAAGAATAAGCTTAGGGAGAACGAAAATGACCTAAATGTTAATCCAATGACACAACTCAACTTATTGGATGCACAAGATTGGTTAAAAACCCTAATTGGACAAGAATAAGCCTAGGGAGGACGAAAATGACCTAATTGATCATCCAATGACACAAACACACCTATTGGATGCACAAGATTGGTTAAAAACCCTAGTTGCACAAGAACATGCCTTGGGAGGACGAAAATGACCTAATTGATCATCCAATGACACAACTCAACTTATTGGATGCACAAGATTGGTTAAAAACCCTAATTGGACAAGAATATGCCTAGGGAGGACGAAAATGACCTAATTGATCATCCAATGACACAAACACACCTATTGGATGCACAAGATTGGTTAAAAACCCTAATTGGACAATAATATGCCTAGGGAGGACGAAAATGACCTAATTGATCATCCTATGACACAAACACACCTATTGGATGCACAAGATTGGTTAAAAACCCTAATTGGACAAGAATATGCCTAGGGAGGACGAAAATGACCTAATTGATCATCCAATGACACAAACACACCTATTGGATGCACAAGATTGGTTAAAAACCCTAATTGGACAAGAATATGCCTAGGGAGGACGAAAATGACCTAAATGTTAATCCAATGACACAACTCAACTTATTGTATGCACAAGATTGGTTAAAAACCCTAATTGGACAAGAATATGCCTAGGGAGGACGAAAATGACCTAAATGTTAATCCAATGACACAACTCAACTTATTGGATGCACAAGATTGGTTAAAAACCCTAATTGGACAAGAATATGCCTAGGGAGGACGAAAATGACCTAAATGTTAATCCAATGACACAACTCAACTTATTGGATGCACAAGATTGGTTAAAAACCCTAATTTGACAAGAATAAGCCTAGGGAGGACGAAAATGAACTAATTGATCATCCAATGACACAAACACACCTATTAGATGCACAAGATTGGTTAAAAACCCTAATTGGACAAGAATAAGCCTAGGGAGGACGAAAATGACCTAATTGATCATCCAATGACACAAACACACCTATTGGATGCACAAGATTGGTTAAGAACCCTAATTGGACAAGAATATGCCTAGGGAGGACGAAAATGACCTAATTAATCATCCAATGACACAAATGAACTTATTGGATGCACAAGATTAGTTAAAAACCCTAATTGGACAAGAATAAGCCTAGGGAGGACGAAAATAACCTAATTGATCATCCAATGACACAAACACACCTATTGGATGCACAAGATTGTTCTAAAACTCTAATTGGACAAGAATATGCCTAGGGAGGACGAAAATGACCTAAATGTTAATCCAATGACACAAATGAACTTATTGGATGCACAAGATTGGTTAAAAACCCTAATCGGACAAAATAAGCCTAGGGAGGACGAAAATGACCTAAATGTTAATCCAATGACACAACTCAACTTATTGGATGCACAAGATTGGTTAAAAACCCTAATTGGGCAAGAATAAGCCTAGGGAGGACGAAAATGACCTAATTGATCATCCAATGACACAAACACACCTATTGGATGCACAAGATTGGTTAAAAACCCTAATTGGACAAGAATAAGCCTAGGGAGAACGAAAATGACCTAATTGATCATCCAATGACACAAACACACCAATTGGATGCACAAGATTGGTTAAAAACCCTAATTGGGAAAGAATATGCCTAGGGAGGACGAAAATGACCTAAATGTTCATCCAATGACACAACTCAACTTATTGGATGGACAAGATTTGTTAAAAACCCTAATTTGACAAGAATATGCCTAGGGAGGACGAAAATGACCTAATTGATCATCCAATTACACAAATGAACTTATTGGATGCACAAGATTAGTTAAAAACCCTAATTGGACAAGAATAAGCCTAGGGAGGACAAAAATAACCTAATTGATCATCCAATGACACAAAAACACCTATTGGATGCACAAGATTGGTTAAAAACCCTAATTGGACAAGAATAAGCCTAGGGAGGACGAAAATGACCTAAATGTTAATCCAATGACACAACTCAACTTATTGGATGCACAAGATTGGTTAAAAACCCTAATTGGGCAAGAATAAGCCTAGGGGGGGACGAAAATGACCTAATTGATCATCCAATGACACAAACACACCTATTGGATGCACAAGATTGGTTAAAAACTCTAATTGGACAAGAATATGCCTAGGGAGGACGAAAATGACCTAAATGTTAATCCAATGACACAACTCAACTTATTGGATGCACAAGATTGGTTAAAAACCCTAATTTGACAAGAATATGCCTAGGGAGGACGAAAATGACCTAATTGATCATCCAATTACACAAATGAACTTATTGGATGCACAAGATTTGTTAAAAACCCTAATTGGACAAGAATAAGCCTAGGGAGGACGAAAATAACCTAATTGATCATCCAATGACACAAACACACCTATTGGATGCACAAGATTGGTCTAAAACTATAATTGGACAAGAATATGCCGAGGGAGGACGAAAATGACCTAAATGTTAATCCAATGACACAAATGAACTTATTGGATGCACAAGATTGGTTAAAAACTCTAATCGGACAAAATAAGCCTAGGGAGGACGAAAATGACCTAAATGTTAATCCAATGACACAACTCAACTTATTGGAAGCACAAGATTGGTTAAAAACCCTAATTGGGCACGAATAAGCCTAGGGAGGACGAAAATGACCTAATTGATCATCCAATGACACAAACACACCTATTGGATGCACAAGATTGGTTAAAAACCCTATTTGGACAAGAATAAGCCTAGGGAGGACGAAAATGACCTAAATGTTTATCCAATGACACAACTCAACCTATTGGATGCACAAGATTGGTTAAAAACCCTAATTGGACAAGAATAAGCCTAGGGAGAACGAAAATGACCTAATTGATCATCCAATGACACAAACACACCAATTGGATGCACAAGATTCGTTAAAAACCATAATTGGACAAGAATATGCCTAGGGAGGACGAAAATGACCTAATTGATCATCCAATGACACAAACACACCTATTGGAATCACAGGATTGGTTAAAAACCCTAATTGGACAAGAATATGCCTAGGGAGGACGAAAATGACATAAATGTTAATCCAATGACACAACTCAACTTATTGGATGCACAAGATTGGTTAAAAACCCTAATTTGACAAGAATATGCCTAGGGAGGACGAAAATGACCTAATTGATCATCCAATTACACAAATGAACTTATTGGATGCACAAGATTAGTTAAAAACCCTAATTGGACAAGAATAAGCCTAGGGAGGACGAAAATAACCTAATTGATCATCCAATGACACAAACACACCTATTGGATGCACAAGATTGGTCTAAAACTATAATTGGACAAGAATATGCCTTGGGAGGACGAAAATGACCTAAATGTTAATCCAATGACACAAATGAACTTATTGGATGCACAAGATTGGTTAAAAACTCTAATCGGACAAAATAAGCCTAGGGAGGACGAAAATGACCTAAATGTTAATCCAATGACACAACTCAACTTATTGGAAGCACAAGATTGGTTAAAAACCCTAATTGGGCATGAATAAGCCTTGGGAGGACGAAAATGACCTAATTGATCATCCAATGACACAAACGCACCTATTGGATGCCCAAGATTGGTTAAAAACCCTAATTGGACAAGAATATGCCTAGGGAGGACGAAAATGACCTAATTGATCATCCAATGACACAAACACACCTATTGGATGCACAAGATTGGTTAAAAACCCTAATTGGACAAGAATATGCCTAGGGAGGACGAAAATGACCTAATCGATCATCCAATGACACAAACACATCTATTGGATGCACAAGATTGGTTAAAAACCCTAATTGGACAAGAATAAGCCTAGGGAGGACGAAAATGACCTAATTGATCATCCAATGACACAAACACACCAATTGGATGCACAAGATTGGTTAAAAATCCTAATTGGGAAAGAATAAGCCTAGGGAGGACGAAAATGACCTAAATGTTAATCCAATGACACAAATTAACTTATTGGATGCAAAAGATTGGTTAAAAAGCCTAATCGAACAAAATAAGCCTTGGGAGGACGAAAATGACCTAAATGTTAATCGAATGACACAACTCAACTTATTGGAAGCACAAGATTGGTTAGAAACCCTAATTGGGCATGAATAAGCCTAGGGAGGACGAAAATGACCTAATTGATCATCCAATGACACAAACACACCTATTGGATGCACAAGATTGGTTAAAAACCCTAATTGGACAAGAATAAGCCTAAGGAGGACGAAAATGACCTAAATGTTTATCCAATGACACAACTCAACCTATTGGATGCACAAGATTGGTTAAAACCCTAATTGGACAAGAATAAGCCTAGGGAGAACGAAAATAACCTAAATGATCATCCAATGACACAAACACACCAATTGGATGCACAAGATTCGTTAAAAACCCTAATTGGACAAGAATATGCCTAGGGAGGACGAAAATGACCTATTTGATCATCCAATGACACAAACACACCTATTGGATGCACAGGATTGGTTAAAAACCCTAATTGGACAAGAATATCCCTAGGGAGGACGAAAATGACGTAAATGTTAATCCAATGACACAACTCAACTTATTGGATGCACAAGATTGGTTAAAAACCCTAATTTGACAAGAATATGCCTAGGGAGGACGAAAATGACCTAATTGATCATCCAATGACACAAATGAACTTATTGGATGCACAAGATTAGTTAAAAACCCTAATTGGACAAGAATAAGCCTAGGGAGGACGAAAATAACCTAATTGATCATCCAATGACACAAACACACCTATTGGATGCACAAGATTGGTCTAAAACTATAATTGGACAAGAATATGCCTAGGGAGGACGTAAATGACCTAAATGTTAATCCAATGACACAAATGAACTTATTGGATGCACAAGATTGGTTAAAAACCCTAATCGGACAAAATAAGCCTAGGGAGGACGAAAATGACCTAAATGTTAATCCAATGACACAACTCAACTTATTGGAAGCACAAGATTGGTTAAAAACCCTAATTGGGCATGAATAAGTCTAGGGAGGACGAAAATGACCTAATTGATCATCCAATGACACAAACACACCTATTGGATGCACAAGATTGGTTAAAAACCCTAATTGGACAAGAATAAGCCAAGGGAGGACGAAAATGACCTAAATGTTAATCCAATGACACAACTCAACTTATTGGATGCACAAGATTGGTTAAAAACCCTAATTGGACAAGAATAAGCCTATGGAGGACGAAAATGACCTAATTGATCATCCAATGACACAAACACACCTATTGGATGCACAAGATTGGTTAAAAACCCTAATTGGACAAGAATAAGCCTAGGGATGACGAAAATGACTTAAATGTTAATCCAATGACACAACTCAACTTATTGGATGCACAAGATTGGTTAAAAACCCTAATTGGACAAGAATAAGCCTAGGGAGGACGAAAATGACCTAATTGATCATCCAATGACACAAACACACCTATTGGATGCACAAGATTGGTTAAAAACCCTAATTGGACAAGAATATGCCTAGGGAGGACGAAAATGACCTAATAAATCATCAAATGACACAAATGAACTTATTGAATGCACAAGATTAGTTAAAAACCCTAATTGGACAAGAATAAGCCTAGGGAGGACGAAAATGACCTAAATGTTAATCCAATGACACAACTCAACTTATTGGATGCACAAGATTGGTTAAAAACCCTAATTGGATAAGAATAAGCCTAGGGAGGACGAAAATGACCTAATTGATCATCCAATGACACAAACACACCTATTGAATGGACAAGATTGGTTAAAAACCCTAATTGGACAAGAATATGCCTAGGGAGGACGAAAATGACCTAATTGATCATCCAATGACACAAACACACCTATTGGATGCACAAGATTGGTTAAAAACCCTAATTGGACAAGAATATGCCTAGGGAGGACGAAAATGACCTAATTGATCATCCAATGACACAAACACACCTATTGGATGCACAAGATTGGTTAAAAACCCTAATTGGACAAGAATATGCCTAGGGAGGACCAAAGTGACCTAATTGATCATCCAATGAGATAAACACACCTATTGGATGCACAAGATTGGTTAAAAACCCTAATTGGACAAGAATATGCCTAGGGAGGACGAAAATGACCTAAATGTGAATCCAATGACACAAATAAACTTATTGGATGCACAAGATTGATTAAAAACCTAATTGGACAAGAATAAGCCTAGGGAGAATGAAAATGACCTAAATGTTAATCCAATGACACAACTCAACTTATTGGATGCACAAGATTGGTTAAAAACCCTAATTGGACAAGAATAAGCCTAGGGAGGACGAAAATGACCTAATTGATCATCCAATGACACAAACACACCTATTGGATGCACAAGATTGGTTAAAAACCCTAATTGGACAAAAATATGCCTAGGGAGGACGAAAATGACCTAATTGATCATCCAATGACACAAACACACCTATTGAATTCACAAGATTGGTTAAAAACCCTAATTGGACAAGAATATGCCTAGGGAGGACGAAAATGACCTAATTGATCATCCAATGACACAAACACACCTATTGGATGCACAAGATTGGTTAAAAACCCTAATTGGACAAGAATAAGCCTAGTGAGGACGATAATGACCTAATTTATCATTCAATGACACAAACACAACTTTTTGGGTGCAAAAGATTGGTTAAAAACCCTAATTGGACAAGATGATGCCTAGGGAGGACGAAAATGACCTAAATATTAATTCAATGACACAAACAAAGTTATTGGATGCACAAGATTGGTTAAAAACCCTAATTGGACAAGAATAAGCCTAGGGAGGACGAAAATGACCTAATTGATCATCCAATGACACAAACACACCTATTGGATGCACAAGATTGGTTAAAAACCCTAATTGGACAAGAATATGCCTAGGGAGGACGAAAATGACCTAAATATTAATTCAATGAAACAAACAAAGTTATTAGATGCACAAGATTGGTTAAAAACCCTAATTGGAAAAGAATAAGCCTAGGGAGGACGAAAATGACCTAATTGATCATCCAATGACACAAACACACCTATTGGATGCACAAGATTGGTTAAAAACCCTAATTGGACAAGAATACGCCTAGGGAGGACGAAAATGACCTAAATGTTAATCCAATGACACAACTCAACTTATTGGATGCACAAGATTGGTTAAAAACCCTAATTGGACAAGAATAAGCCTAGGGTGGACGAAAATGACCTAATTGATCATCCAATGACACAAACACACCAATTGGATGCACAAGATTCGTTAAAAACCCTAATTGGACAAGAATAAGCCTAGGGAGGACGAAAATGACCTAATTGATCATCCAATGACACAAACACACCTATTGGATGCACAAGATTGGTTAAAAACCCTAATTGGACAAGAATATGCCTAGGGAGGACGAAAATGACCTAATTGATCATCCAATGACACAAACACACCTATTGGATGCACAAGATTGGTTAAAAACCCTAATTGGACAAGAATATACCTAGGGAGGACGAAAATGACCTAACTGATCATCCAATGACACAAACACACCTATTGGATGCACAAGATTGGTTAAAAACCCTAATTAGACAAGAATATGCCTAGGGAGGACGAAAATGACCTAATTGAGCATCCAATGACACAAATGAACTTATTGGATGCACAAGATTAGTTAAAAACCCTAATTGGACAAGAATAAGCCTAGGGAGGACGAAAATAACCTAATTGATCATCCAATGACACAAACACACCTATTGGATGCACAAGATTGGTCTAAAACTATAATTGGACAAGAATATGCCTAGGGAGGACGAAAATGACCTAAATGTTAATCCAATGACACAAATGAACTTATTGGATGCACAAGATTGGTTAAAAACTCTAATCGGACAAAATAAGCCTAGGGAGGACGAAAATGACCTAAATGTTAATCCAATGACACAACTCAACTTATTGGAAGCACAAGATTGGTTAAAAACCCTAATTGGGCAAGAATAAGCCTAGGGAGGTCGCAAATGACCTAATTGATCATCCAATGACACAAACACACCTATTGGATGCACAAGATTGGTTAAAAACCCTAATTGGACCAGAATAAGCCTAGAGAGGACGAAAATGACCTAAATGTTAATCCAATGACACAACTCAACTTATTGGATGCACAAGATTGGTTAAAAACCCTAATTGGACAAGAATAAGCCTAGGGAGGACGAAAATGACCTAATTGATCATCCAATGACACAAACACACCTATTGGATGCACAAGATTGGTTAAAAACCCTAGTTGGACAAGAATATGCCTAGGGAGGACGAAAATGACCTAATTGATCATCCAATAACACAAATGAACTTATTGGATTCACAAGATTGGTTAAAACCCCTAATTGGACAAGAATAAGCCTAGGGAGGACGAAAATGACCTAATTGATCATCCAATGACACAAACACACCTATTGAATGCACAAGATTGGTTAAAAACCCTAATTGGACAAGAATATGCCAAGGGAGGACGAAAATGACCAAAATGTTAATCCAATGACACAAATGAACTTATTGGATGCACAAGATTGGTTAAAAACCCTAATTGGACAAGAATAAGCCTAGGGAGGACGAAAATGACCTAATTGATCATCCAATGACACAAACACACCTATTGGATGCACAAGATTGGTTAAAAACCCTAATTGGACTAGAATATGCCTAGGGAGGACGAAAAATGACCTAAATATTAATTCAATGACACAAATAAAGTTATTGGATGCACAATATTGGTTAAAAACCCTAATTGGACAAGAATAAGCCTAGGGAGGACGAAAAAGACCTAATTGATCATCCAATGACACAAACACACCTATTGGAAGCACAAAATCGGTTAAAAACCCTAATTGGACAAGAATATGCCTAGGGAGGACGAAAATAACCTAAATGTTAATCCAATGACACAAATGAACTTATTGGATGCACAAGATTGGTTAAAAACCCTAATTGGACAAGAATAAGCCTAGGGAGGACGAAAATGACCTAATTGATCATCCAATGACACAAACACACCTATTGGATGCACAAGATTGGTTTAAAACCCTAGTTGGACAAGAATATGCCTAGGGAGGACGAAAATGACCTAATTGATCATCCAATGACACAAATGAACTTAATGGATGCACAAGATTGGTTAAAAACCCTAATTGGACAAGAATATGCCTAGGGAGGACGAAAATGACCTAATTGATCATCCAATGACACAAACACACCTATTGGATGCACAAGATTGGTTAAAAACCCTAATTGGACAAGAATATGCCTAGGGAGGATAAAAATGACCTAATTGATCATCCAATGACACAAACACACCTATTGGATGCACAAGATTGGTTAAAAACCCTAATTGGACAAGAATATGCCTAGGGAGGACGAAAATGACCTAAATGTTAATCCAATGACACAACTCAACTTATTGGATGCACAAGATTGGTTAAAAACCCTAATTGGACAAGAATAAGCCTAGGGAGGACGAAAATGACCTAATTGATCATCCAATGACACAAACACACCTATCAGATGCACAAGATTGGTTAAAAACCCTAATTGGACAAGAATAAGCCTAGGGAGGACGAAAATGACCTAATTGATCATCCAATAACACAAACACACCTATTGGATGCACAAGATTGGTTAAAAACCCTAATTGGACAAGAATAAGCCTAGGGAGAATGAAAATGACCTAAATGTTAATCCAATGACACAACTCAACTTATTGGATGCACAAGATTGGTTAAAAACCCTAATTGGACAAGAATAAGCCTAGGGAGGACGAAAATGACCTAATTGATCATCCAATGACACAAACACACCTATTGGATGCACAAGATTGGTTAAAAACCCTAATTGGACAAGAATATGACTAGGGAGAACGAAAATGACCTAAATGTTAATCCAATGACACAACTCAACTTATTGGATGCACAAGATTGGTTAAAAACCCTAATTGGACAAGAATAAGCCTAGGGAGGACGAAAATGACCTAATTAATCATCCAATAACACAAACACACCTATTGGATGCACAAGATTGGTTAAAAACCCTAATTGGACAAGAATAAGCCTAGGGAGAATGAAAATGACCTAAATGTTAATCCAATGACACAACTCAACTTGTTGGATGCACAAGATTGGTTAAAAACCCTAATTGGACAAGAATAAGCCTAGGGAGGACGAAAATGACCTAATTGATCATCCAATGACACAAACACACCAATTGGATGCACAAGATTCGTTAAAAACCCTAATTGGACAAGAATAAGCCTAGGGAGGACGAAAATGACCTAATTGATCATCCAATGACACAAACACACCTATTGGATGCACAAGATTAGTTAAAAACCCTAATTGGACAAGAATAAGCCTAGGCAGGAAGAAAATGACCTAATTGATCATCCAATGACACAAACACACCTATTGGATGCGCAAGATTCGTTAAAAAACCCTAATTGGACAAGAATATGACTAGGGAGGACGAAAATGACCTAATTGATCATCCAATGACACAAACACACCTATTGGATGCACAAGATTGGTTAAAAACCCTAATTGGACAAGAATATGCCTAGGGAGGACGAAAATGACCTAAATATTAATTCAATGACACAAAAAAAGTTATTGGATGCACAAGATTGGTTAAAAACCCTAATTGGACAAGAATATGCCTAGGGAGGACGAAAATGACCTAATTGATCATCCAATGACACAAACACACCTATTGGATGCACAAGATTGGTTAAAAACCCTAATTGGACAAGAATATGCCTAGGGAGGACGAAAATGACCTAAATGTTAATCCAATGACACAACTCAACTTATTGGATGCACAAGATTGGTTAAAAACCCTAATTGGACAAGAATAAGCCTAGGGAGGACGAAAATAACCTAATTGATCATCCAATGACACAAACACACCTATTGGATGCACAAGATTGGTTGAAAACCCTAATTGCACAAGAATATGCCTAGGGAGGAGGAAAATGACCTAAATGTTAATCCAATGACACAAATGAACTTATGGGATGCACAAGATTGGTTAAAAATCCTAATTGGACAAGAATAAGCCTAGGGAGGACGAAAATGACCTAAATGCTAATCCAATGACACAACTCAACTTATTGGATGCACAAGATTGGTTAAAAACCCTAATTGGGCAAAAATAAGCCTAGGGAGGACGAAAATGACCTAATTGATCATCCAATGACACAAACACACCTATTGGATGCACAAGATTGGTTAAAAACCCTAATTGGACAAGAATAAGCCTAGGGAGGACATAAATGACCTAATTGATCATCCATTGCCACAAACACACCTATTGGATGCACAAGATTGGTTAAAAACCCTAATTGGACAAGAATATGCCTAGGGAGGACGAAAATGACCTAATTGATCATCCAATGACACAAACACACCTATTGGATGCACAAGATTGGTTAAAAACCCTAATTGGACAAGAATATGCCTAGGGAGGACGAAAATGACCTAAATATTAATTCAATGACATAAACAAACTTGTTGGATGCACAAGATTGGTTAAAAACCCTAATTGGACAAGAATAAGCCTAGGGAGGACGAAAACGACCAAATTGATCATCCATTGCCACAAACACACCTATTGGATGCACAAGATTGGTTAAAAACCCTAATTGGACAAGAATATGCCTAGGGAGGACGAAAATGACCTAATTGATCATCCAATGACACAAACACACCTATTGGATGCACAAGATTGGTTAAAAACCCTAATTGGACAAGAATATGCCTAGGGAGGACGAAAATGACCTAAATATTAATTTAATGACACAAACACACTTATTGGATGCACAAGATTGGTTAAAAACCCTAATTGGACAAGAATATGCCTAGGGAGGACGAAAATGACCTAATTGATCATCCAATGACACAACACACCTATTGGATGCACAAGATTGGTTAAAAACCCTAATTGGACAAGAATATGCCTAGGGAGGACGAAAATGACCTAATTGATCATCCAATGACACAAACACACCTATTGGATGCACAAGATTGGTTAAAAACCCTAATTGGACAAGAATATGCCTAGGGAGGACGAAAATGACCTAAATATTAATTTAATGACACAAACAAACTTCTCGGATGCACAAGATTGGTTAAAAACCCTAATTGGACAAGAATCAGCCTAGGGAGGACGAAAATGACCTAATTGATCATCCAATGACACAAACACACCTATTGGATGCACAAGATTGGTCTAAAACTCTAATTGGACAAGAATATGCCTAGGGAGGACGAAAATGACCTAAATGTTAATCCAATAACACAAATGAACTTATTGGATGCACAAGATTGGTTAAAAACCCTAATCGGACAAAATAAGCCTAGGGAGGACGAAAATGACCTAAATGTTAATCCAATGACACAACTCAACTTATTGGATGCACAAGATTGGTTAAAAACCCTAATTGAGCAAGAATAAGCCTAGGGAGGACGAAAATGACCTAATTGATCATCCAATGACACAAACACACCTATTGGATGCACAAGATTGGTTAAAAACCCTAATTGGACAAGAATAAGCCTAGAGAGGACGAAAATGACCTAAATGTTATTCCAATCACACAACTCAACTTATTGGATGCACAAGATTGGTTAAAAACCCTAATTGGACAAGAATAAGCCTAGGGAGGACGAAAATGACCTAATTGATCATCCAATGACACAAACACACCAATTGGATGCACAAGATTCGTTAAAAACCCTAATTGGAAAAGAATATGCCTAGGGAGGACGAAAATGACCTAATTGATCATCCAATGACACAAACACACCTATTGGATGCACAGGATTGGTTAAAAACCCTAATTGGACAAGAATATGCCTAGGGAGGACGAAAATGACGTAAATGTTAATCCAATGACACAACTCAACTTATTGGATGCACAAGATTGGTTAAAAACCCTAATTTGACAAGAATATGCCCAGGGAGGACGAAAATGACCTAATTGATCATCCAATGACACAAATGAACTTATTAGATGCACAAGATTAGTTAAAAACCCTAATTGGACAAGAATAAGCTTAGGGAGGACGAAAATAACCTAATTGATCATCCAATGACACAAACATACCTATTGGAGGCACAAGATTGGTCTAAAACTCTAATTGGACAAGAATATGCTTAGGGAGGACGAAAATGACCTAAATGTTAATCCAATGACACAACTTAACTTATTGGATGCACAAGATTGGTCAAAAACCCTAATTGGGCAAGAATAAGCCTAGGGAGGACAGAAAATGACCTAATTGATCATCCAATGACACAAACACACCTATTGGATGCACAAGATTGGTTAAAAACCCTAATTGGACAAGAATAAGCCTAGGGAGGACGAAAATGACCTAAAT
>JBBPBR010000730.1:68824-79799 GCA_037974775.1 Cicer pinnatifidum
AATTGATGTGTTTGTGTCACTGGATGAAAATTTAGGTCATTTTCGTCCTCCCTAGGCTTATTCTTGTCCAATTAGGGTTTTTAACCAATCTTGTGCGTCCAATAGGTGTGTTTGTGTCATTGGATGAACATTTAGGTCATTTTCGTCCTCCGTAGTCTTATTGTTGTCCAATTAGGGTTTTTAACCAATCTTGTGCATCCAATAAGTTCATTTGTGTCATTGAATTAAGATTTAAGTCATTTTCGTCCTCCCTAGGCTTATTCTTGTCCAGTTAGGGTTTTTAACCAATCTTGTGCATCCAATTGATGTGTTTGTGTCACTAGATGAAAATTTAGGTCATTTTCGTCCTCCCTAGGCTTATTCTTGTCCAATTAGGGTTTTTAACCAATCTTGTGCGTCCAATAGCTGTGTTTGTGTCATTGGATGAACATTTAGGTCATTTTCGTCCTCCGTAGTCTTATTGTTGTCCAATTAGGGTTTTTAACCAATCTTGTGCATCCAACAAGTTCATTTGAGTCATTGGATGAACATTTAGGTCATTTTCGTCCACCCTAGGTTTATTCTTGTCCAATTAGGGTTTTTAACCAATCTTGTGCATCCAATAAGTTCATTTGTGTCATTGGATGAACATTTTGGTCGTTTTCGTCCCCCCAAGGCTTATTCTTGTCCAATTAGGGTTTTTAACCAATCTTGTGCGTCCAATAGGTGTGTTTGTGTCATTGGATGAACATTTAGGTCATTTTCGTCCTCCGTAGTCTTATTGTTGTCCAATTAGGGTTTTTAACCAATCTTGTGCATCCAATAAGTTCATTTGTGTCATTGGATTAAGATTTAAGTCATTTTCGTCCTCCCTAGGCATATTCTTGTCCAGTTAGGGTTTTTAACCAATCTTGTGCATCGAATTGATGTGTTTGTGTCACTGGATGAAAATTTAGGTCATTTTCGTCCTCCCTAGGCTTATTCTTGTCCAATTAGGGTTTTTAACCAATCTTGTGCGTCCAATAGGTGTGTTTGTGTCATTGGATGAACATTTAGGTCATTTTCGTCCTCCGTAGTCTTATTGTTGTCCAATTAGGGTTTTTAACCAATCTTGTGCATCCAATAAGTTCATTTGTGTCATTGAATTAAGATTTAAGTCATTTTCGTCCTCCCTAGGCTTATTCTTGTCCAGTTAGGGTTTTTAACCAATCTTGTGCATCCAATTGATGTGTTTGTGTCACTGGATGAAAATTTAGGTCATTTTCGTCCTCCCTAGGCTTATTCTTGTCCAATTAGGGTTTTTAACCAATCTTGTGCGTCCAATAGGTGTGTTTGTGTCATTGGATGAACATTTAGGTCATTTTCGTCCTCCGTAGTCTTATTGTTGTCCAATTAGGGTTTTTAACCAATCTTGTGCATCCAACAAGTTCATTTGAGTCATTGGATGAACATTTAGGTCATTTTCGTCCACCCTAGGTTTATTCTTGTCCAATTAGGGTTTTTAACCAATCTTGTGCATCCAATAAGTTCATTTGTGTCATTGGATGAACATTTTGGTCGTTTTCGTCCTCCCAAGGCTTATTCTTGTCCAATAAGGGTTTTTAACCAATCTTGTGCATCCAATAGGTGTGTTTGTGTCATTGGATGAACATTTAGGTCATTTTCGTCTACCCTAGGCTTATTCTTGTCCAATTAGGGTTTTAAGCAATCTTGTGCATCCAATAAGTTCATTTGTGTCATTGGATTAAGATTTAAGTCATTTTCGTCCTCCCTAGGCTTATTCTTGTCCAGTTAGGGTTTTTAACCAATCTTGTGCATCCAATTGATGTGTTTGTGTCACTGGATGAAAATTTAGGTCATTTTCGTCCTCCCTAGGCTTATTCTTGTCCAATTAGGGTTTTTAACCAATCTTGTGCGTCCAATAGGTGTGTTTGTGTCATTGGATGAACATTTAGGTCATTTTCGTCCTCCGTAGTCTTATTGTTGTCCAATTAGGGTTTTTAACCAATCTTGTGCATCCAACAAGTTCATTTGAGTCATTGGATGAACATTTAGGTCATTTTCGTCCTCCCAAGGCTTATTCTTGTCCAATAAGGGTTTTTAACCAATCTTGTGCATCCAATAGGTGTGTTTGTGTCATTGGATGAACATTTAGGTCATTTTCGTCTACCCTAGGCTTATTCTTGTCCAATTAGGGTTTTAAGCAATCTTGTGCATCCAATAAGTTCATTTGTGTCATTGGATTAGGATTTAAGTCATTTTCGTCCTCCCTAGGCTTATTCTTGTCCAGTTAGGGTTTTTAACCAATCTTGTGCATCCAATTGATGTGTTTGTGTCATTGGATGAACATTTAGGTCATTTTCGTCCTCCCTAGGCTTATTCTTGTCCAATTAGGGTTTTTAACCAATCTTGTGCGTCCAATAGGTGTGTTTGTGTCATTGGATGAACATTTAGGTCATTTTCGTCCTCCGTAGTTTTATTGTTGTCCAATTAAGGTTTTTAACCAATCTTGTGCATCCAATAAGTTCATTTGTGTCATTGGATTAAGATTTAAGTCATTTTCGTCCTCCCTAGGCTTATTCTTGTCCAGTTAGGGTTTTTAACCAATCTTGTGCATCCAATTGATGTGTTTGTGTCATTGGATGAACATTTAGGTCATTTTCGTCCTCCCTAGGCTTATTCTTGTCCAATTAGGGTTTTTAACCAATCTTGTGCGTCCAATAGGTGTGTTTGTGTCATTGGATGAACATTTAGGTCATTTTCGTCCTCCGTAGTCTTATTGATGTCCAATTAGGGTTTTTAACCAATCTTGTGCATCCAACAAGTTCATTTGAGTCATTGGATGAACATTTAGGTCATTTTCGTCCACCCTAGGCTTATTCTTGTCCAATTATGGTTTTTAACCAATCTTGTGCATCCAATAAGTTCATTTGTGTCATTGGATGAACATTTAGGTCATTTTCGTCCTCCCAAGGCTTATTCTTGTCCAATTAGGGTTTTTAACCAATCTTGTGCATCCAATAAGTTCATTTGGGTCATTGGATGAAAATTTAGGTCATTTTCGTCCTCCCAAGGCTTATTCTTGTCCAATTAGGGTTTTTAACCAATCTTGTGCATCCAATAAGTTCATTTGGGTCATTGGATGAACATTTAGGTCATTTTCGTCCTCCCTAGGCTTATTCTTGTCCAATTAAGGTTTTTAAGCAATCTTGTGCATCCAATAAGTTCATTTGTGTCATTGGATGAACATTTAGGTCATTTTCGTCCTCCCTAGGCTTATTCTTGTCCAGTTAGGGTTTCTAACCAATCTTGTGCATCCAATAG
The DNA here is from genome assembly GCA_037974775.1 of Cicer pinnatifidum. Taxonomy (NCBI): domain Eukaryota; kingdom Viridiplantae; phylum Streptophyta; class Magnoliopsida; order Fabales; family Fabaceae; genus Cicer; species Cicer pinnatifidum. The sequence continues at coordinate 72,128 of JBBPBR010000730.1, forward strand.
GTGTGTTTGTGTCATTGGATGAACTTTAAGGTCATTTTCGTCCTCCCTAGGCTTATTCTTGTCCAGTTAGGGTTTTTAACCAATCTTGTGCATCCAATTGGTGTGTTTGTGTCATTGGATGAACATTTAGGTCATTTTCGTCCTCCCTAGTCTTATTGTTGTCCAATTAGGGTTTTTAACCAATCTTGTGCATCCAATAAGTTCATTTGAGTCATTGGATGAACATTTAGGTCATTTTCGTCCACCCAAGGCTTATTCTTGTCCAATAAGGGTTTTTAACCAATCTTGTGCATTCAATAAGTTCATTTGTGTCATTGGATGAACATTTAGGTCATTTTCGTCCTCCCTAGGCTTATTCTTGTCCAATTAGGGTTTTTAAGCAATCTTGTGCATTCAATAGGTTGATTTGTGTCATTGGATGAACATTTAGGTCATTTTCATCAATTAGGGTTTTTAACCAATCTTGTGCATCCAATAAGTTCATTTGTGTCATTGGATGAACATTTTGGTCGTTTTCGTCCTCCCAAGGCTTATTCTTGTCCAATAAGGGTTTTTAACCAATCTTGTGCATCCAATAGGTGTGTTTGTGTCATTGGATGAACATTTAGGTCATTTTCGTCTACCCTAGGCTTATTCTTGTCCAATTAGGGTTTTAAGCAATCTTGTGCATCCAATAAGTTCATTTGTGTCTTTGGATTAAGATTTAAGTCATTTTCGTCCTCCCTAGGCTTATTCTTGTCCAGTTAGGGTTTTTAACCAATCTTGTGCATCCAATTGATGTGTTTGTGTCATTGGATGAACATTTAGGTCATTTTCGTCCTCCCTATGCTTATTCTTGTCCAATTAGGGTTTTTAACCAATCTTGTGCGTCCAATAGGTGTGTTTGTGTCATTGGATGAACATTTAGGTCATTTTCGTCCTCCGTAGTCTTATTGATGTCCAATTAGGGTTTTTAACCAATCTTGTGCATCCAACAAGTTCATTTGAGTCATTGGATGAACATTTAGGTCATTTTCGTCCACCCTAGGCTTATTCTTGTCCAATTATGGTTTTTAACCAATCTTGTGCATCCAATAAGTTCATTTGTGTCATTGGATGAACATTTAGGTCATTTTCGTCCTCCCAAGGCTTATTCTTGTCCAATTAGGGTTTTTAACCAATCTTGTGCATCCAATAAGTTCATTTGGGTCATTGGATGAAAATTTAGGTCATTTTCGTCCTCCCAAGGCTTATTCTTGTCCAATTAGGGTTTTTAACCAATCTTGTGCATCCAATAAGTTCATTTGGGTCATTGGATGAACATTTAGGTCATTTTCGTCCTCCCTAGGCTTATTCTTGTCCAATTAAGGTTTTTAAGCAATCTTGTGCATCCAATAAGTTCATTTGTGTCATTGGATGAACATTTAGGTCATTTTCGTCCTCCCTAGGCTTATTCTTGTCCAGTTAGGGTTTCTAACCAATCTTGTGCATCCAATAGGTGTGTTTGTGTCATTGGATGAACTTTAAGGTCATTTTCGTCCTCCCTAGGCTTATTCTTGTCGAGTTAGGGTTTTTAACCAATCTTGTGCATCCAATTGGTGTGTTTGTGTCATTGGATGAACATTTAGGTCATTTTCGTCCTCCCTAGTCTTATTGTTGTCCAATTAGGGTTTTTAACCAATCTTGTGCATCCAATAAGTTCATTTGAGTCATTGGATGAACATTTAGGTCATTTTCGTCCACCCAAGGCTTATTCTTGTCCAATAAGGGTTTTTAACCAAGCTTGTGCATTCAATAAGTTCATTTGTGTCATTGGATGAACATTTAGGTCATTTTCGTCCTCCCTAGGCTTATTCTTGTCCAATTAGGGTTTTTAAGCAATCTTGTGCATTCAATAGGTTGATTTGTGTCATTGGATGAACATTTAGGTCATTTTCGTCTACCCTAGGCGTATTCTTGTCCAATTAGGGTTTTTAACCAATCTTGTGCATCCAATAAGTTCATTTGTGTCATTGGATGAACATTTTGGTCGTTTTCGTCCTCCCAAGGCTTATTCTTGTCCAATAAGGGTTTTTAACCAATCTTGTGCATCCAATAGGTGTGTTTGTGTCATTGGATGAACATTTAGGTCATTTTCGTCTACCCTAGGCTTATTCTTGTCCAATTAGGGTTTTAAGCAATCTTGTGCATCCAATAAGTTCATTTGTGTCATTGGATTAAGATTTAAGTCATTTTCGTCCTCCCTAGGCTTATTCTTGTCCAGTTAGGGTTTTTAACCAATCTTGTGCATCCAATTGATGTGTTTGTGTCATTGGATGAACATTTAGGTCATTTTCGTCCTCCATAGGCTTATTCTTGTCCAATTAGGGTTTTTAACCAATTTTGTGCGTCCAATAGGTGTGTTTGTGTCATTGGATGAACATTTAGGTCATTTTCGTCCTCCGTAGTCTTATTGTTGTCCAATTAGGGTTTTTAACCAATCTTGTGCATCCAATAAGTTCATTTGTGTCATTGGATTAAGATTTAAGTCATTTTCGTCCTCCCTAGGCTTATTCTTGTCCAGTTAGGGTTTTTAACCAATCTTGTGCATCCAATAGGTGTGTTTGTGTCATTGGATGAACATTTAGGTCATTTTCGTCCTCCCTAGGCTTATTCTTGTCTAATTAGGGTTTTTAAGCAATCTTGTGCATCCAATAATTTCATTTGTGTTATTGGATGAACATTTAGGTCATTTTCGTCCTCCCTAGGCTTATTCTTGTCCAATTAGGGTTTCTAACCAATCTTGTGCATCCAATAGGTGTATTTGTGTCATTGGATGAACATTTAGGTCATTTTCGTCCTCCCTAGGCTTATTCTTGTCCAATTAGGGTTTCTAACCAATCTTGTGCATCCAATAGGTGTATTTGTGTCATTGGATGAACATTTAGGTTATTTTTGTCCTCCCTAGGCTTATTCTTGTCCAATTAGGGTTTTTAACCAATCTTGTGCATCCAATAGGTGTGTTTGTGTCATTGGATGAACATTTAGGTAATTTTCGTCCTCCCTAGGCTTATTCTTGTCTAATTAGGGTTTTTAAGCAATCTTGTGCATCCAATAAGTTCATTTGTGTTATTGGATGAACATTTAGGTCATTTTCGTCCTCCCTAGGCTTATTCTTGTCCAATTAGGGTTTCTAACCAATCTTGTGCATCCAATAGGTGTATTTGTGTCATTGGATGAACATTTAGGTCATTTTCGTCCTCCCTAGGCTTATTCTTGTCCAATTAGGGTTTTTAACCAATCTTGTGCATCCAATAGGTGTGTTTGTGTCATTGAATGAACATTTAGGTCAGTTTCGTCCTCCCTAGACTTATTCTTGTCCAATTAGGGTTTCTAACGAATCTTGTGCATCCAATAGGTGTATTTGTGTCATTGGATGAACATTTAGGTCATTTTCGTTCTCCCTAGGCTTATTCTTGTCTAATTAGGGTTTTTAAGCAATCTTGTGCATCCAATAAGTTCATTTGTGTTATTGAATGAACATTTAGGTCATTTTCGTCCTCCCTAGGCTTATTTTTGTCCAATTAGGGTTTCTAACCAATCTTGTGCATCCAATAGGTGTGTTTGTGTCATTGGATGAACATTTAGGTCATTTTCGTCCTCCCTAGGCTTATTCTTGTCCAATTAGGGTTTTTAACCAATCTTGTGCATCCAATAAGTTCATTTGTGTCATTGGATGAACATTTAGGTCATTTTCGTCCTCCCAAGGCTTATTCTTGTCCAATTAGGGTTTCTAACCAATCTTGTGCATCCAATAGGTGTGTTTAGTCATTTGATGAACATTTAGGTTATTTTCGTCCTCCCTAGGCTTATTCTTGTCCAACTAGGGTTTTTAACCAATCTTGTGCATCCAATAAGTTCATTTGTGTCATTGGATTAACATTTAGGTCATTTTCGTCCTCCCTAGGCTTATTCTTGTCCAATTAGGGTTTCTAACCAATCTTGTGCATCCAATAGGTGTGTTTTTGTCATTGGATGAACATTTAGGTCATTTTCGTCCTCCCTAGGCTTATTCTTGTCCAATTAGGGTTTCTAACCAATCTTGTGCATCCAATAGGTGTATTTGTGTCATTGGATGAACATTTAGGTCATTTTCGTCCTCCCTAGGATTATTCTTGTCTAATTAGGGTTTTTAAGCAATCTTGTGCATCCAATAAGTTCATTTGTGTCATTGGATGAACATTTAGGTCATTTTCGTCCTCCCTAGGCTTATTCTTGTCCAATTAGGGTTTTTAACCAATCTTGTGCATCCAATAGGAGTGTTTGTGTCATTGGATGAACATTTAGGTCAGTTTCGTCCTCCCTAGGCTTATTCTTGTCCAATTAGGGTTTCTAACCAATCTTGTGCATCCAATAGGTGTATTTGTGTCATTGGATGAACATTTAGGTCATTTTCGTCCTCCCTAGGCTTATTCTTGTCGAATTAGGGTTTTTAAGCAATCTTGTGCATCCAATAAGTTCATTTGTGTCATTGGATGAACATTTAGGTCATTTTCGTCCTCCCTAGGCTTATTCTTGTCCAATTAGGGTTTCTAACCAATCTTGTGCATCCAATAGGTGTATTTGTGTCATTGGATGAACATTTAGGTCATTTTCGTCCTCCCTAGGCTTATTCTTGTCCAATTAGCGTTTTTAAGCAATCTTGTGCATCCAATAAGTTCATTTGTGTCATTGGATGAATTTTTAGGTCATTTTCGTCCTCCCTAGGCTTATTCTTGTCCAATTATGGTTTTTAACCAATCTTGTGCATCCAATAGGTGTGTTTGTGTCATTGGATGAACATTTAGGTCATTTTCGTCCTCCCTAGGCTTATTCTTGTCCAATTAGGGTTTCTAACCAATCTTGTGCATCCAATAGGAGTGTTTGTGTCATTGGATGAACATTTAGGTCACTTTCGTCCTCCCTAGGCTTATTCTTGTCCAATTAGGGTTTTTAAGCAATCTTGTGCATCCAATAAGTTCATTTGTGTCATTGGATGAACATTTAGGTCATTTTCGTCCTCCCTAGGCTTATTCTTGTCCAATTAGGGTTTTTAACCAATCTTGTGCATCCAATAAGTTCATTTGTGTCATTGGATGAACATTTAGGTCATTTTCGTCCTCCCTAGGCTTATTCTTGTCCAGTTAGGGTTTCTAACCAATCTTGTGCATCCAATAGGTGTGTTTGTGTCATTGGATGAACTTTAAGGTCATTTTCGTCCTCCCTAGGCTTATTCTTGTCCAGTTAGGGTTTTTAACCAATCTTGTGCATCCAATTGGTGTGTTTGTGTCATTGGATGAACATTTAGGTCATTTTCGTCCTCCCTAGTCTTATTGTTGTCCAATTAGGGTTTTTAACCAATCTTGTGCATCCAATAAGTTCATTTGAGTCATTGGATGAACATTTAGGTCATTTTCGTCCACCCAAGGCTTATTCTTGTCCAATAAGGGTTTTTAACCAATCTTGTGCATTCAATAAGTTCATTTGTGTCATTGGATGAACATTTAGGTCATTTTCGTCCTCCCTAGGCTTATTCTTGTCCAATTAGGGTTTTTAAGCAATCTTGTGCATTCAATAGGTTGATTTGTGTCATTGGATGAACATTTAGGTCATTTTCGTCAATTAGGGTTTTTAACCAATCTTGTGCATCCAATAAGTTCATTTGTGTCATTGGATGAACATTTTGGTCGTTTTCGTCCTCCCAAGGCTTATTCTTGTCCAATAAGGGTTTTTAACCAATCTTGTGCATCCAATAGGTGTGTTTGTGTCATTGGATGAACATTTAGGTCATTTTCGTCTACCCTAGGCTTATTCTTGTCCAATTAGGGTTTTAAGCAATCTTGTGCATCCAATAAGTTCATTTGTGTCATTGGATTAAGATTTAAGTCATTTTCGTCCTCCCTAGGCTTATTCTTGTCCAGTTAGGGTTTTTAACCAATCTTGTGCATCCAATTGATGTGTTTGTGTCATTGGATGAACATTTAGGTCATTTTCGTCCTCCCTAGGCTTATTCTTGTCCAATTAGGGTTTTTAACCAATCTTGTGCGTCCAATAGGTGTGTTTGTGTCATTGGATGAACATTTAGGTCATTTTCGTCCTCCGTAGTCTTATTGTTGTCCAATTAGGGTTTTTAACCAATCTTGTGCATCCAATAAGTTCATTTGTGTCATTGAATTAAGATTTAAGTCATTTTCGTCCTCCCTAGGCTTATTCTTGTCCAGTTAGGGTTTTTAACCAATCTTGTGCATCCAATTGATGTGTTTGTGTCACTGGATGAAAATTTAGGTCATTTTCGTCCTCCCTAGGCTTATTCTTGTCCAATTAGGGTTTTTAACCAATCTTGTGCGTCCAATAGGTGTGTTTGTGTCATTGGATGAACATTTAGGTCATTTTCGTCCTCCGTAGTCTTATTGTTGTCCAATTAGGGTTTTTAACCAATCTTGTGCATCCAACAAGTTCATTTGAGTCATTGGATGAACATTTAGGTCATTTTCGTCCACCCTAGGTTTATTCTTGTCCAATTAGGGTTGTTAACCAATCTTTTGCATCCAATAAGTTCATTTGTGTCATTGGATGAACATTTTGGTCGTTTTCGTCCTCCCAAGGCTTATTCTTGTCCAATAAGGGTTTTTAACCAATCTTGTGCATCCAATAGGTGTGTTTGTGTCATTGGATGAACATTTAGGTCATTTTCGTCCTCCGTAGTCTTATTGTTGTCCAATTAGGGTTTTAAGCAATCTTGTGCATCCAATAAGTTCATTTGTGTCATTGGATTAAGATTTAAGTCATTTTCGTCCTCCCTAGGCTTATTCTTGTCCAGTTAGGGTTTTTAACCAATCTTGTGCATCCAATTGATGTGTTTGTGTCACTGGATGAAAATTTAGGTCATTTTCGTCCTCCCTAGGCTTATTCTTGTCCAATTAGGGTTTTTAACCAATCTTGTGCGTCCAATAGGTGTGTTTGTGTCATTGGATGAACATTTAGGTCATTTTCGTCCTCCGTAGTCTTATTGTTGTCCAATTAGGGTTTTTAACCAATCTTGTGCATCCAATAAGTTCATTTGTGTCATTGGATTAAGATTTAAGTCATTTTCGTCCTCCCTAGGCATATTCTTGTCCAGTTAGGGTTTTTAACCAATCTTGTGCATCGAATTGATGTGTTTGTGTCACTGGATGAAAATTTAGGTCATTTTCGTCCTCCCTAGGCTTATTCTTGTCCAATTAGGGTTTTTAACCAATCTTGTGCGTCCAATAGGTGTGTTTGTGTCATTGGATGAACATTTAGGTCATTTTCGTCCTCCGTAGTCTTATTGTTGTCCAATTAGGGTTTTTAACCAATCTTGTGCATCCAACAAGTTCATTTGAGTCATTGGATGAACATTTAGGTCATTTTCGTCCACCCTAGGTTTATTCTTGTCCAGTTAGGGTTGTTAACCAATCTTTTGCATCCAATAAGTTCATTTGTGTCATTGGATGAACATTTTGGTCGTTTTCGTCCTCCCAAGGCTTAATCTTGTCCAATAAGGGTTTTTAACCAATCTTGTGCATCCAATAGGTGTGTTTGTGTCATTGGATGAACATTTAGGTCATTTTCGTCTACCCTAGGCTTATTCTTGTCCAATTAGGGTTTTAAGCAATCTTGTGCATCCAATAAGTTCATTTGTGTCATTGGATTA
>JBBPBR010000730.1:79809-163158 GCA_037974775.1 Cicer pinnatifidum
GAACATTTAGGTCATTTTCGTCCTCCGTAGTTTTATTGTTGTCCAATTAAGGTTTTTAACCAATCTTGTGCATCCAATAAGTTCATTTGTGTCATTGGATTAAGATTTAAGTCATTTTCGTCCTCCCTAGGCTTATTCTTGTCCAGTTAGGGTTTTTAACCAATCTTGTGCATCCAATTGGTGTGTTTGTGTCATTGGATGAACATTTAGGTCATTTTCGTCCTCCCTAGTCTTATTGTTGTCCAATTAGGGTTTTTAACCAATCTTGTGCATCCAATAAGTTCATTTGAGTCATTGGATGAACATTTAGGTCATTTTCGTCCACCCAAGGCTTATTCTTGTCCAATAAGGGTTTTTAACCAAGCTTGTGCATTCAATAAGTTCATTTGTGTCATTGGATGAACATTTAGGTCATTTTCGTCCTCCCTAGGCTTATTCTTGTCCAATTAGGGTTTTTAAGCAATCTTGTGCATTCAATAGGTTGATTTGTGTCATTGGATGAACATTTAGGTCATTTTCGTCTACCCTAGGCGTATTCTTGTCCAATTAGGGTTTTTAACCAATCTTGTGCATCCAATAAGTTCATTTGTGTCATTGGATGAACATTTTGGTCGTTTTCGTCCTCCCAAGGCTTATTCTTGTCCAATAAGGGTTTTTAACCAATCTTGTGCATCCAATAGGTGTGTTTGTGTCATTGGATGAACATTTAGGTCATTTTCGTCTACCCTAGGCTTATTCTTGTCCAATTAGGGTTTTAAGCAATCTTGTGCATCCAATAAGTTCATTTGTGTCATTGGATTAAGATTTAAGTCATTTTCGTCCTCCCTAGGCTTATTCTTGTCCAGTTAGGGTTTTTAACCAATCTTGTGCATCCAATTGATGTGTTTGTGTCATTGGATGAACATTTAGGTCATTTTCGTCCTCCATAGGCTTATTCTTGTCCAATTAGGGTTTTTAACCAATTTTGTGCGTCCAATAGGTGTGTTTGTGTCATTGGATGAACATTTAGGTCATTTTCGTCCTCCGTAGTCTTATTGTTGTCCAATTAGGGTTTTTAACCAATCTTGTGCATCCAATAAGTTCATTTGTGTCATTGGATTAAGATTTAAGTCATTTTCGTCCTCCCTAGGCTTATTCTTGTCCAGTTAGGGTTTTTAACCAATCTTGTGCATCCAATAGGTGTGTTTGTATGATTGGATGAACATTTAGGTCATTTTCGTCCTCCCTAGGCTTATTCTTTTCCAATTAGGGTTTTTAACCAATCTTGTGCATCCAATAGGTGTGTTTGTGTCATTGGATGAACATTTAGGTCATTTTCATCCTCCCTAGGCTTATTCTTGTCCAATTAGGGTTTTTAACCAATCTTGTGCATCCAATAAGTTCATTTGTGTCATTGGATGAACATTTAGGTCATTTTCGTTCATCCTAGGCTTATTCTTGTCCAATTAGGGTTTTTAACCAATCTTGTGCATCCAATAAGTTCATTTGTGTCATTGGATGAACATTTAGGTCATTTTCGACCTCACTAGGCTTATTCTTGTCCAGTTAGGGTTTTTAACCATTCTTGTGCATCCAATAGGCGTATTTGTGTCATTGGATGAACATTTAAGTCATTTTCGTCCTCCCAAGGCTTATTCTTGTCCAATTAGGGTTTTTAACCAATCTTGTGCATCCAATAAGTTCATTTTTGTCATTGCATGAACATTTAGGTCATTTTCATCCTCCCTAGGCTTATTCTTGTCCAATTAGGGTTTCAAACCAATCTTTTGCATCCAATAGGTGTGTTTGTGTCATTGGATGAACATTTAGGTCATTTTCGTCCTCACTAGTCTTATTCTTGTCCAATTAGGGTTTTAAGCAATCTTGTGCATCCAATAAGTTCATTTGTGTCATTGGATGAACATTTAGGTCATTTTCGTCGTCCCTAGTCTTATTCTTGTCCAATTAGGGTTTTAAGCCAATCTTGTGCATCCAATAGGTGTGTTTGTGTCATTTGATGAACATTTAGGTCATTTTCGTCCTCCCAAGGCTTCTTCTTATCCAATTAGGGTTTTAAGCAATCTTGTGCATCCAATAAGTTCATTTGTGTCATTGGATTAAGATTTAAGTCATTTTCGTCCTCCCTAGGCTTATTCTTGTCCAATTAGGGTTTCTAACCAATCTTGTGCATCCAATAGGTGTATTTGTGTCATTGGATGAACATTTAGGTCATTTTCGTCCTCCCTAGGCTTATTCTTGTCGAATTAGGGTTTTTAAGCAATCTTGTGCATCCAATAAGTTCATTTGTGTCATTGGATGAACATTTAGGTCATTTTCGTCCTCCCTAGGCTTATTCTTGTCCAATTAGGGTTTCTAACCAATCTTGTGCATTCAATAGGTGTATTTGTGTCATTGGATGAACATTTAGGTCATTTTGGTCCTCCCTAGGCTTATTCTTGTCCAATTAGGGTTTTTAACCAATCTTGTGCATCCAATAAGTTCATCTGTGTCATTGGATGAACATTTAGGTCATTTCCGTCCTCCCAAGGCTTATTCTTGTCCAATTAGGGTTTCTAACCAATCTTGTGCATCCAATAAGTTCATTTGTGTCATTGGATGAACATTTAGGTCATTTTCGTCCTCCCTAGGCTTATTCTTGTCCAATTAGGGTTTTTAACCAATCTTGTGCGTCCAATAGGTGTGTTTGTGTCATTGGATGAACATTTAGGTCATTTTCGTCCTCCGTAGTCTTATTGATGTCCAATTAGGGTTTTTAACCAATCTTGTGCATCCAACAAGTTCATTTGAGTCATTGGATGAACATTTAGGTCATTTTCGTCCTCCCAAGGCTTATTCTTGTCCAATAAGGGTTTTTAACCAATCTTGTGCATCCAATAGGTGTGTTTGTGTCATTGGATGAACATTTAGGTCATTTTCGTCTACCCTAGGCTTATTCTTGTCCAATTAGGGTTTTAAGCAATCTTGTGCATCCAATAAGTTCATTTGTGTCATTGGATTAAGATTTAAGTCATTTTCGTCCTCCCTAGGCTTATTCTTGTCCAGTTAGGGTTTTTAACCAATCTTGTGCATCCAATTGATGTGTTTGTGTCATTGGATGAACATTTAGGTCATTTTCGTCCTCCTTAGGCTTATTCTTGTCCAATTAGGGTTTTTAACCAATCTTGTGCGTCCAATAGGTGTGTTTGTGTCATTGGATGAACATTTAGGTCATTTTCGTCCTCCGTTGTCTTATTGATGTCCAATTAGGGTTTTTAACCAATCTTGTGCATCCAACAAGTTCATTTGAGTCATTGGATGAACATTTAGGTCATTTTCGTCCTCCCAAGGCTTATTCTTGTCCAATAAGGGTTTTTAACCAATCTTGTGCATCCAATAGGTGTGTTTGTGTCATTGGATGAACATTTAGGTCATTTTCGTCTACCCTAGGCTTATTCTTGTCCAATTAGGGTTTTAAGCAATCTTGTGCATCCAATAAGTTCATTTGTGACATTGGATTAAGATTTAAGTCATTTTCGTCCTCCCTAGGCTTATTCTTGTCCAGTTAGGGTTTTTAACCGATCTTGTGCATCCAATTGATGTGTTTGTGTCATTGGATGAACATTTAGTTCATTTTCGTCCTCCCTAGGCTTATTCTTGTCCAATTAGGGTTTTTAACCAATCTTGTGCGTCCAATAGGTGTGTTTGTGTCATTGGATGAACATTTAGGTCATTTTCGTCCTCCGTAGTCTTATTGTTGTCCAATTAGGGTTTTTAACCAATCTTGTGCATCCAATAAGTTCATTTGTGTCATTGGATTAAGATTTAAGTCATTTTCGTCCTCCCTAGGCATATTCTTGTCCAGTTAGGGTTTTTAACCAATCTTGTGCATCGAATTGATGTGTTTGTGTCACTGGATGAAAATTTAGGTCATTTTCGTCCTCCCTAGGCTTATTCTTGTCCAATTAGGGTTTTTAACCAATCTTGTGCGTCCAATAGGTGTGTTTGTGTCATTGGATGAACATTTAGGTCATTTTCGTCCTCCGTAGTCTTATTGTTGTCCAATTAGGGTTTTTAACCAATCTTGTGCATCCAACAAGTTCATTTGAGTCATTGGATGAACATTTAGGTCATTTTCGTCCACCCTAGGTTTATTCTTGTCCAATTAGGGTTGTTAACCAATCTTTTGCATCCAATAAGTTCATTTGTGTCATTGGATGAACATTTTGGTCGTTTTCGTCCTCCCAAGGCTTATTCTTGTCCAATAAGGGTTTTTAACCAATCTTGTGCATCCAATAGGTGTGTTTGTGTCATTGGATGAACATTTAGGTCATTTTCGTCCTCCGTAGTCTTATTGTTGTCCAATTAGGGTTTTAAGCAATCTTGTGCATCCAATAAGTTCATTTGTGTCATTGGATTAAGATTTAAGTCATTTTCGTCCTCCCTAGGCTTATTCTTGTCCAGTTAGGGTTTTTAACCAATCTTGTGCATCCAATTGATGTGTTTGTGTCACTGGATGAAAATTTAGGTCATTTTCGTCCTCCCTAGGCTTATTCTTGTCCAATTAGGGTTTTTAACCAATCTTGTGCGTCCAATAGGTGTGTTTGTGTCATTGGATGAACATTTAGGTCATTTTCGTCCTCCGTAGTCTTATTGTTGTCCAATTAGGGTTTTTAACCAATCTTGTGCATCCAACAAGTTCATTTGAGTCATTGGATGAACATTTAGGTCATTTTCGTCCTCCCAAGGCTTATTCTTGTCCAATAAGGGTTTTTAACCAATCTTGTGCATCCAATAGGTGTGTTTGTGTCATTGGATGAACATTTAGGTCATTTTCGTCTACCCTAGGCTTATTCTTGTCCAATTAGGGTTTTAAGCAATCTTGTGCATCCAATAAGTTCATTTGTGTCATTGGATTAGGATTTAAGTCATTTTCGTCCTCCCTAGGCTTATTCTTGTCCAGTTAGGGTTTTTAACCAATCTTGTGCATCCAATTGATGTGTTTGTGTCATTGGATGAACATTTAGGTCATTTTCGTCCTCCCTAGGCTTATTCTTGTCCAATTAGGGTTTTTAACCAATCTTGTGCGTCCAATAGGTGTGTTTGTGTCATTGGATGAACATTTAGGTCATTTTCGTCCTCCGTAGTTTTATTGTTGTCCAATTAAGGTTTTTAACCAATCTTGTGCATCCAATAAGTTCATTTGTGTCATTGGATTAAGATTTAAGTCATTTTCGTCCTCCCTAGGCTTATTCTTGTCCAGTTAGGGTTTTTAACCAATCTTGTGCATCCAATTGATGTGTTTGTGTCATTGGATGAACATTTAGGTCATTTTCGTCCTCCCTAGGCTTATTCTTGTCCAATTAGGGTTTTTAACCAATCTTGTGCGTCCAATAGGTGTGTTTGTGTCATTGGATGAACATTTAGGTCATTTTCGTCCTCCGTAGTCTTATTGATGTCCAATTAGGGTTTTTAACCAATCTTGTGCATCCAACAAGTTCATTTGAGTCATTGGATGAACATTTAGGTCATTTTCGTCCTCCCAAGGCTTATTCTTGTCCAATAAGGGTTTTTAACCAATCTTGTGCATCCAATAGGTGTGTTTGTGTCATTGGATGAACATTTAGGTCATTTTCGTCTACCCTAGGCTTATTCTTGTCCAATTAGGGTTTTAAGCAATCTTGTGCATCCAATAAGTTCATTTGTGTCATTGGATTAAGATTTAAGTCATTTTCGACCTCCCTAGGCTTATTCTTGTCCAGTTAGGGTTTTTAACCGATCTTGTGCATCCAATTGATGTGTTTGTGTCATTGGATGAACATTTAGTTCATTTTCGTCCTCCCTAGGCTTATTCTTGTCCAATTAGGGTTTTTAACCAATCTTGTGCGTCCAATAGCTGTGTTTGTGTCATTGGATGAACATTTAGGTCATTTTCGTCCTCCGTAGTCTTATTGTTGTCCAATTAGGGTTTTTAACCAATCTTGTGCATCCAACAAGTTCATTTGAGTCATTGGATGAACATTTAGGTCATTTTCGTCCACCCTAGGTTTATTCTTGTCCAATTAGGGTTTTTAACCAATCTTGTGCATCCAATAAGTTCATTTGTGTCATTGGATGAACATTTTGGTCGTTTTCGTCCCCCCAAGGCTTATTCTTGTCCAATTAGGGTTTTTAACCAATCTTGTGCGTCCAATAGGTGTGTTTGTGTCATTGGATGAACATTTAGGTCATTTTCGTCCTCCGTAGTCTTATTGTTGTCCAATTAGGGTTTTTAACCAATCTTGTGCATCCAATAAGTTCATTTGTGTCATTGGATTAAGATTTAAGTCATTTTCGTCCTCCCTAGGCATATTCTTGTCCAGTTAGGGTTTTTAACCAATCTTGTGCATCAAATTGATGTGTTTGTGTCACTGGATGAAAATTTAGGTCATTTTCGTCCTCCCTAGGCTTATTCTTGTCCAATTAGGGTTTTTAACCAATCTTGTGCGTCCAATAGGTGTGTTTGTGTCATTGGATGAACATTTAGGTCATTTTCGTCCTCCGTAGTCTTATTGTTGTCCAATTAGGGTTTTTAACCAATCTTGTGCATCCAACAAGTTCATTTGAGTCATTGGATGAACATTTAGGTCATTTTCGTCCACCCTAGGTTTATTCTTGTCCAATTAGGGTTGTTAACCAATCTTTTGCATCCAATAAGTTCATTTGTGTCATTGGATGAACATTTTGGTCGTTTTCGTCCTCCCAAGGCTTATTCTTGTCCAATAAGGGTTTTTAACCAATCTTGTGCATCCAATAGGTGTGTTTGTGTCATTGGATGAACATTTAGGTCATTTTCGTCCTCCGTAGTCTTATTGTTGTCCAATTAGGGTTTTAAGCAATCTTGTGCATCCAATAAGTTCATTTGTGTCATTGGATTAAGATTTAAGTCATTTTCGTCCTCCCTAGGCTTATTCTTGTCCAGTTAGGGTTTTTAACCAATCTTGTGCATCCAATTGATGTGTTTGTGTCACTGGATGAAAATTTAGGTCATTTTCGTCCTCCCTAGGCTTATTCTTGTCCAATTAGGGTTTTTAACCAATCTTGTGCGTCCAATAGGTGTGTTTGTGTCATTGGATGAACATTTAGGTCATTTTCGTCCTCCGTAGTCTTATTGTTGTCCAATTAGGGTTTTTAACCAATCTTGTGCATCCAATAAGTTCATTTGTGTCATTGAATTAAGATTTAAGTCATTTTCGTCCTCCCTAGGCTTATTCTTGTCCAGTTAGGGTTTTTAACCAATCTTGTGCATCCAATTGATGTGTTTGTGTCATTGGATGAACATTTAGGTCATTTTCGTCCTCCCTAGGCTTATTCTTGTCCAATTAGGGTTTTTAACCAATCTTGTGCGTCCAATAGGTGTGTTTGTGTCATTGGATGAACATTTAGGTCATTTTCGTCCTCCGTAGTCTTATTGATGTCCAATTAGGGTTTTTAACCAATCTTGTGCATCCAACAAGTTCATTTGAGTCATTGGATGAACATTTAGGTCATTTTCGTCCTCCCAAGGCTTATTCTTGTCCAATAAGGGTTTTTAACCAATCTTGTGCATCCAATAGGTGTGTTTGTGTCATTGGATGAACATTTAGGTCATTTTCGTCTACCCTAGGCTTATTCTTGTCCAATTAGGGTTTTAAGCAATCTTGTGCATCCAATAAGTTCATTTGTGTCATTGGATTAAGATTTAAGTCATTTTCGTCCTCCCTAGGCTTATTCTTGTCCAGTTAGGGTTTTTAACCAATCTTGTGCATCCAATTGATGTGTTTGTGTCATTGGATGAACATTTAGGTCATTTTCGTCCTCCCTAGGCTTATTCTTGTCCAATTAGGGTTTTTAACCAATCTTGTGCGTCCAATAGGTCTGTTTGTGTCATTGGATGAGCATTTAGGTCATTTTCGTCCTCCGTAGTCTTATTGTTGTCCAATTAGGGTTTTTCACCAATCTTGTGCATCCAATAAGTTCATTTGTGTCATTGAATTAAGATTTAAGTCATTTTCGTCCTCCCTAGGCTTATTCTTGTCTAGTTAGGGTTTTTAACCAATCTTGTGCATCCAATTGATGTGTTTGTGTCATTGGATGAACATTTAGGTCATTTTCGTCCTCCCTAGGCTTATTCTTGTCCAATTAGGGTTTTTAACCAATCTTGTGCGTCTAATAGGTGTGTTTGTGTCATTGGATGAACATTTAGGTCATTTTCGTCCTCCGTAGTCTTATTGATGTCCAATTAGGGTTTTTAACCAATCTTGTGCATCCAACAAGTTCATTTGAGTCATTGGATGAACATTTAGGTCATTTTCGTCCACCCTAGGCTTATTCTTGTCCAATTAGGGTTTTTAACCAATCGTGTGCATCCAATAAGTTCATTTGTGTCATTGGATGAACATTTAGGTCATTTTCGTCCTCCCAAGGCTTATTCTTGTCCAATTAGGGTTTTTAACCAATCTTGTGCATCCAATAAGTTCATTTGGGTCATTGGATGAACATTTAGGTCATTTTCGTCCTCCCAAGGCTTATTCTTGTCCAATTAGGGTTTTTAACCAATCTTGTGCATCCAATAAGTTCATTTGGGTCATTGGATGAACATTTAGGTCATTTTCGTCCACCCTAGGCTTATTCTTGTCCAATTAGGGTTTTTAACCAATCTTGTGCATCCAATAAGTTCATTTGTGTCATTGGATGAACATTTAGGTCATTTTCGTCCTCCCTAGGCTTATTCTTGTCCAATTAAGGTTTTTAAGCAATGTTGTGCATCCAATAAGTTCATTTGTGTCATTACATGCACATTTAGGTCATAGTCGTCCTCCCTAGTCTTATTCTTGTCCAATTAGGATTTTTAACCAATCTTGTGCATCCAATAGGTCTGTTTGTGTCATTGGATGAACATTTAGGTCATTTTCGTACTCCGTAGTCTTATTGTTGTCCAATTAGGGTTTTTAACCAATCTTGTGCATCCAACAAGTTCATTTGAGTCATTGGATGAACATTTAGGTCATTTTCGTCCACCCTAGGCTTATTCTTGTCCAATTAGGGTTTTTAACCAATCTTGTGCATCCAATAAGTTCATTTGTGTCATTGGATGAACATTTAGGTCATTTTCATCCTCCCAAGGCTTATTCTTGTCCAATTAGGGTTTTTAACCAATCTTGTGCATCCAATAAGTTCATTTGTGTCATTGGATGAACATTTAGGTCATTTTCGTCCTCCCAAGGCTTATTCTTGTCCAATTAGGGTTTTTAACCAATCTTGTGCATCCAATAAGTTCCTTTGTGTCATTGGGTGAACATTTAGGTCATTTTCGTCCTCCCTAGTCTTATTCTTGTCCAATTAGGGTTTTTAACCAATCATGTGCATCAAATAGGTGTGTTTGTATCATTGGATTAACATTTAGGGCATTTTCGTCCTCCCTAGGCTTATTCTTGTCCAATTAGGGTTTTTAAACAATCTTGTGCATCCAATAGGTGTGTTGGTGTCATTGGATGAACATTTAGGGCATTTTCGTCCTCCCAAGGCTTATTCTTGTCCAATTAGGGTTTTTAACCAATCTTGTGCATCCAATAAGTTAATTTGTGTCATTGGATGAACATTTAGGTCATTTTCGTCCTCCCAAGGCTTATTCTTGTCCAATTAGGGTTTTTAAGCAATCTTATGCATCAAATAAGTTCATTTGTGTCATTGGATGAACATTAAGGTCATTTTCGTCCACCCTAGGCTTATTCTTGTCCAATTAAGGTTTTTAACCAATCTTGTGCATCCAATAACTTCATTTGTGTCATTGGATGAACATTTAGGTCATTTTCGTCCTCCCAAGGCTTATTCTTGTCCAATTAGGGTTTTTAACCAATCTTGTGCATCCAATAAGTTCATTTGTGTCATTGGATGAACATTTAGGTCATTTTCGTCCTCCCAAGGCTTATTCTTGTCCAATTAGGGTTTTTAACCAGTCTTGTGCATCCAATAAGTTCATTTGTGTCGTTGGATGAACATTTAGGTCATTTTCGTCCACCCTAGGCTTATTCTTGTCCAATTAGGGTTTTTAACCAATCTTGTGCATCCAATAAGTTCATTTGTGTCATTGGATGAACATTTAGGTCATTTTCGTCCTCCCAAGGCTTATTCTTGTCCAATTAGGGTTTTTAACCAATCTTGTGCATCCAATAAGTTCATTTGTGTCATTGGATGAACATTTAGGTCATTTTCATCCTCCTTAGGCTTATTCTTGTCCAATTAGGGTTTTTAACCAATCTTGTGCATCCAATAAGTTCATTTGTGTCATTGGATAAACTTTTAGGTCATTTTCGTCCACCCTAGGCTTATTCTTGTCTAATTAGGGTTTTTAACCAATCTTGTGCATCCAATAAGTTCATTTGTGTCATTGGATGAACATTTAGGTCATTTTCGTCCTCCCAAGGCTTATTCTTGTCCAATTAGGGTTTTTAACCAATCTTGTGCATCCAATAAGTTCATTTGTGTCATTGGATGAACATTTTGGTCATTTTCGTCCTCCCAAGGCTTATTCTTGTCCAATTATGGTTTTTAACCAATCTTGTGCATCCAATAAGTTCATTTGTGTCATTGGATGAACATTTAGGTCATTTTCGTCCTCCCAAGGCTTATTCTTGTCCAATTAGGGTTTTTAACCAATCTTGTGCATCCAATAAGTTCATTAGTGTCATTGGATGAACATTTAGGTCATTTTCGTCCTCCCTAGGCTTATTTTTGTCCAATTAGGGTTTTTAACCAATCTTGTGCATCCAATAGGTGTGTTTGTGTCATTGGATGAACATTTAGGTCATTTTCGTCCTCCCTAGGCTTATTCTTGTCCAATTAGGGTTTTAAGCAATCTTGTGCATCCAATAAGTTCATTTGTGTCATTGGATTAATATTTAGGTCATTTTCGTCCTCCCTAGGCTTATTCTTGTCCAATTAGGGTTTCTAACCAATCTTGTGCATCCAATAGGTGTGTTTGTGTCATTGGATGAACATTTAGGTCATTTTCGTCCTCCCTATGCTTATTCTTGTCCAATTAGGGTTTTTAACCAATCTTGTGCATCCAATAAGTTCAATTGTGTCATTGGATGAACATTTAGGTCATTTTCGTCCTCCCTAGGCTTATTCTTGTCCAATTAGGTTTTCTAAACAATCTTGTGCATCCAATAGGTGTGTTTGTGTCATTGGATGAACATTTAGGTCATTTTCGTCCTCCCTAAGCTTATTCTTGTCCAATTAGGGTTTCTAAACAATCTTGTGCATTCAATAGGTGTGTTTGTGTCATTGAATGAACATTTAGGTCATTTTCATGCTCCCTAGGCTTATTCTTGTCCAATTAGGGTTTCTAACCAATCTTGTGCATCCAATAGGTGTGTTTGTGTCATTGGATGAACATTTAGGTCATTTTCGTCCTCCCTATGCTTATTCTTGTCCAATTAGGGTTTTTAACCAATCTTGTGCATCCAATAGGTGTGTTTGTGTCATTGGATGAATATTTAGGTCATTTTCGTCCTCCCTAGGCTTATTCTGGTCCAATTAGGGTTTCTAACCAATCTTGTGCATCCAATAGGTGTGTTTAGTCATTTGATGAACATTTAGGTCATTTTCGTCCTCCCTAGGCTTATTCTTGGCCAATTAGTGTTTTTAACCAATCTTGTGCATCCAATAAGTTCATTTGTGTCATTGGATGAATAGTAAGGTCATTTTCGTCCTCCCTAGGCTTATTCTTGTCAAATTAGGGTTTCTAAACAATCTTGTGCATCCAATAGGTGTGTTTGTGTCATTGGATGAACATTTAGGTCATTTTCGTCCTCCCTAGTCTTATTCTTGTCCAATTAGGGTTTTAAGCAATCTTGTGCATCCAATAAGTTCATTTGTGTCATTGGATGAATAGTTAGGTCATTTTCGTCCTCCCTAGGCTTATTCTTGTCAAATTAGGGTTTCTAACCAAACTTGTTCATCCAATAGGTGTGTTTGTGTTATTTGATGAACATTTAGGTCATTTTCGTCCTCCCTAGTCTTATTCTTGTCCAATTAGGGTTTTAAGCAATCTTGTGCATCCAATAAGTTCATTTGTGTCATTGGATGAATAGTTAGGTCATTTTCGTCCTCCCTAGGCTTATTCTTGTCAAATTAGGGTTTCTAACCAATCGTGTGCATCCAATAGGTGTGTTTGTGTCATTGGATGAACATTTAGGTCATTTTCGTCCTCCCTAGGCTTATTCTTGTCCAATTAGGGTTTTTAACCAATCTTGTGCATCCAATAGGTGTGTTTGTGTCATTGGATGAACATTTAGGTCATTTTTGTCCTCCCTAGGCTTATTCTTGTCCAATTAGGGTTTTTAACCAACCGTGTGCATCCAATAAGTTCAATTGTGTCATTGGATGAACATTTAGGTCATTTTCGTCCTCCCTAGGCTTTTTCTTGTCCAATTACGGTTTTTAACCAATCTTGTGCATCCAATAAGTTCATTTGTGTCATTGGATGAACATTTAGGTCATTTTCGTCCTCGCTAGGCTTATTCTTGTCCAATTAGGGTTTTTAACCAATCTTGTGCATCCAATAAGTTCATTTGTGTCATTGGATAAACATTTAGGTCATTTTCGTCCACCCTAGGCTTATTCTTGTCCAATTAGGGTTTTTAACCAATCTTGTGCTTCCAATAAGTTCATTTGTGTCATTGGATGAACATTTAGGTCATTTTCGTCCTCCCTAGGCTTATTCTTGTTCAATTAGGGTTTCTAACCTATCTTGTGCATCCAATAGGTGTGTTTGTGTCATGGGATGAACATTTAGGTCATTTTCGTCCTCCCTAGGCTTATTCTTGTCCAATTAGGGGTTTTAACCAATCTTGTGCATCCAATAATTTCATTTGTGTCATTGGATGAACATTTAGGTCATTTTCATCCACCCTAGGCTTATTCTTGTCCAATTAGGGTGTTTAACCAATCTTGTGCATCCAATAAGTTCATTTGTGTCATTGGATGAACATTTAGGTCATTTTCGTCCTCCCAAGGCTTATTCTTGTCCAATTAGGGTTTTTAACCAATCTTGTGCATCCAATAAGTTCATTTGGGTCATTGGATGAACATTTAGGTCATTTTCGTCCTCCCTAGGCTTATTCTTGTCCAATTAAGGTTTTTAAGCAATCTTGTGCATCCAATAAGTTCATTTGTGTCATTGGATGAACATTTAGGTCATTTTCGTCCTCCCTAGGCTTATTCTTGTCCAGTTAGGGTTTCTAACCAATCTTGTGCATCCAATAGGTGTGTTTGTGTCATTGGATGAACTTTAAGGTCATTTTCGTCCTCCCTAGGCTTATTCTTGTCGAGTTAGGGTTTTTAACCAATCTTGTGCATCCAATTGGTGTGTTTGTGTCATTGGATGAACATTTAGGTCATTTTCGTCCTCCCTAGTCTTATTGTTGTCCAATTAGGGTTTTTAACCAATCTTGTGCATCCAATAAGTTCATTTGAGTCATTGGATGAACATTTAGGTCATTTTCGTCCACCCAAGGCTTATTCTTGTCCAATAAGGGTTTTTAACCAATCTTGTGCATTCAATAAGTTCAGTTGTGTCATTGGATGAACATTTAGGTCATTTTCGTCCTCCCTAGGCTTATTCTTGTCCAATTAGGGTTTTTAAGCAATCTTGTGCATTCAATAGGTTGATTTGTGTCATTGGATGAACATTTAGGTCATTTTCGTCAATTAGGGTTTTTAACCAATCTTGTGCATCCAATAAGTTCATTTGTGTCATTGGATGAACATTTTGGTCGTTTTCGTCCTCCCAAGGCTTATTCTTGTCCAATAAGGGTTTTTAACCAATCTTGTGCATCCAATAGGTGTGTTTGTGTCATTGGATGAACATTTAGGTCATTTTCGTCTACCCTAGGCTTATTCTTGTCCAATTAGGGTTTTAAGCAATCTTGTGCATCCAATAAGTTCATTTGTGTCATTCGATTAAGATTTAAGTCATTTTCGTCCTCCCTAGGCTTATTCTTGTCCAGTTAGGGTTTTTAACCGATCTTGTGCATCCAATTGATGTGTTTGTGTCATTGGATGAACATTTTGGTCATTTTCGTCCTCCCTAGGCTTATTCTTGTCCAATTAGGGTTTTTAACAAATCTTGTGCGTCCAATAGGTGTGTTTGTGTCATTGGATGAACATTTAGGTCATTTTCGTCCTCCGTAGTCTTATTGTTGTCCAATTAGGGTTTTTAACCAATCTTGTGCATCCAATAAGTTCATTTGTGTCATTGGATTTAGATTTAAGTCATTTTCGTCCTCCCTAGGCTTATTCTTGTCCAGTTAGGGTTTTTAACCAATCTTGTGCATCCAATTGATGTGTTTGTGTCATTGGATAAAATTTAGGTCATTTTCGTCCTCCCTAGGCTTATTCTTGTCCAATAAAGGTTTTTAACCAATCTTGTGCGTCCAATAGGTGTGTTTGTGTCATTGGATGAACATTTAGGTCATTTTCGTCCTCCGTAGTCTTATTGTTGTCCAATTAGGGTTTTTAACCAATCTTGTGCATCCAACAAGTTCATTTGAGTCATTGGATGAACATTTAGGTCATTTTCGTCCACCCTAGGCTTATTCTTGTCCAATTAGGGTTTTTTACCAATCTTGTGCATCCAATAAGTTCATTTGTGTCATTGGATGAACATTTAGGTCATTTTCGTCCTCCCAAGGCTTATTCTTGTCCAATTAGGGTTTTTAACCAATCTTGTGCATCCAATAAGTTCATTTCGGTCATTGGATGAACATTTAGGTCATTTTCGTCCTCCCAAGGCTTATTCTTGTCCAATTAGGGTTTTTAACCAATCTTGTGCATCCAATAAGTTCATTTGGGTCATTGGATGAACATTTAGGTCATTTTCGTCCTCTCTAGGCTTATTCTTGTCGAATTAGGGTTTTTAAGCAATCTTGTGCATCCAATAAGTTCATTTGTGTCATTGGATGAACATTTAGGTCATTTTCGTCCTCCCTAGTCTTATTCTTGTCCAGTTAGGGTTTCTAACCAATCTTGTGCATCCAATAGGTGTGTTTGTGTCATTGGATGAACTTTAAGGTCATTTTCGTCCTCCCTATGCTTATTCTTGTCCAGTTAGGGTTTTTAACCAATCTTGTGCATCCAATTGGTGTGTTTGTGTCATTGGATGAACATTTAGGTCATTTTCGTCCTCCCTAGTCTTATTGTTGTCCAATTAGGATTTTTAACCAATCTTGTGCATCCAATAAGTTCATTTGAGTCATTGGATGAACATTTAGGACATTTTCGTCCACCCAAGGCTTATTCTTGTCCAATAAGGGTTTTTAACCAATCTTGTGCATTCAATAAGTTCATTTGTGTCATTGGATGAACATTTAGGTCATTTTCGTCCTCCCTAGGCTTATTCTTGTCCAATTAGGGTTTTTAAGCAATCTTGTGCATTCAATAGGTTGATTTGTGTCATTGGATGAACATTTAGGTCATTTTCGACCACCCTAGGCTTATTCTTGTCCAATTAGGGTTTTTAACCAATCTTGTGCTTCCAATAAGTTCATTTGTGTCATTGGATGAACATTTTGGTCGTTTTCGTCCTCCCAAGGCTTATTCTTGTCCAATAAGGGTTTTTAACCAATCTTGTGCATCCAATAGGTGTGTTTGTGTCATTGGATGAACATTTAGGTCATTTTCGTCTACCCTAGGCTTATTCTTGTCCAATTAGAGTTTTAAGCAATCTTGTGCATCCAATAAGTTCATTTGAGTCATTGGATTAAGATTTAAGTCATTTTCCTCCTCCCTAGGCTTATTCTTGTCCAGTTACGGTTTTTAACCAATCTTGTGCATCCAATTGATGTGTTTGTGTCATTGGATGAACATTTAGGTCGTTTTCGTCCTCCCTAGGCTTATTCTTGTCCAATTAGGGTTTTTAACCAATTTTGTGCGTCCAATAGGTGTGTTTGTGTCATTGGATGAACATTTAGGTCATTTTCGTCCTCCGTAGTCTTATTGTTGTCCAATTAGGGATTTTAACCAATCTTGTGCACCCAATAAGTTCATTTGAGTCATTGGATGAACATTTAGGTCATTTTCGTCCACCCTAGGCTTATTCTTGTCCAATTAGGGTTTTTAACCAATCTTGTGCATCCAATAAGTTCATTTGGGTCATTGGATGAACATTTAGGTCATTTTCGTCCACCCAAGGCTTATTCTTGTCCAATAAGGGTTTTTAACCAATCTTGTGCATTCAATAAGTTCATTTGTGTCATTGGATGAACATTTAGGTCATTTTCGTCCTCCCTAGGCTTATTGTTGTCCAATTAAGGTTTTTAAGCAATCTTGTGCATCCAATAAGTTCGTTTGAGTCATTGGATGAACATTTAGGTCATTTTCGTCCTCCCTAGGCTTATTCTTGTCCAGTTAGGGTTTCTAACCAATCTTGTGCATCCAATAGGTGTGTTTGTGTCATTGGATGAACTTTAAGGTCATTTTCGTCCTCCCTAGGCTTATTCTTGTCCAGTTAGGGTTTTTAACCAATCTTGTGCATCCAATTGGTGTGTTTGTGTCATTGGATGAACATTTAGGTCATTTTCGTCCTCCCTAGTCTTATTGTTGTCCAATTAGGGTTTTTAACCAATCTTGTGCATCCAATAAGTTCATTTGAGTCATTGGATGAACATTTAGGTCATTTTCGTCCACCCAAGGCTTATTCTTGTCCAATAAGGGTTTTTAACCAATCTTGTGCATTCAATAAGTTCATTTGTGTCATTGGATGAACATTTAGGTCATTTTCGTCCTCCCTAGGCTTATTCTTGTCCAATTAGGGTTTTTAAGCAATCTTGTGCATTCAATAGGTTGATTTGTGTCATTGGATGAACATTTAGGTCATTTTCGTCAATTAGGGTTTTTAACCAATCTTGTGCATCCAATAAGTTCATTTGTGTCATTGGATGAACATTTTGGTCGTTTTCGTCCTCCCAAGGCTTATTCTTGTCCAATAAGGGTTTTTAACCAATCTTGTGCATCCAATAGGTGTGTTTGTGTCATTGGATGAACATTTAGGTCATTTTCGTCTACCCTAGGCTTATTCTTGTCCAATTAGGGTTTTAAGCAATCTTGTGCATCCAATAAGTTCATTTGTGTCATTGGATTAAGATTTAAGTCATTTTCGTCCTCCCTAGGCTTATTCTTGTCCAGTTAGGGTTTTTAACCAATCTTGTGCATCCAATTGATGTGTTTGTGTCATTGGATGAACATTTAGGTCATTTTCGTCCTCCTTAGGCTTATTCTTGTCCAATTAGGGTTTTTAACCAATCTTGTGCGTCCAATAGGTGTGTTTGTGTCATTGGATGAACATTTAGGTCATTTTCGTCCTCCGTTGTCTTATTGATGTCCAATTAGGGTTTTTAACCAATCTTGTGCATCCAACAAGTTCATTTGAGTCATTGGATGAACATTTAGGTCATTTTCGTCCTCCCAAGGCTTATTCTTGTCCAATAAGGGTTTTTAACCAATCTTGTGCATCCAATAGGTGTGTTTGTGTCATTGGATGAACATTTAGGTCATTTTCGTCTACCCTAGGCTTATTCTTGTCCAATTAGGGTTTTAAGCAATCTTGTGCATCCAATAAGTTCATTTGTGACATTGGATTAAGATTTAAGTCATTTTCGTCCTCCCTAGGCTTATTCTTGTCCAGTTAGGGTTTTTAACCGATCTTGTGCATCCAATTGATGTGTTTGTGTCATTGGATGAACATTTAGTTCATTTTCGTCCTCCCTAGGCTTATTCTTGTCCAATTAGGGTTTTTAACCAATCTTGTGCGTCCAATAGGTGTGTTTGTGTCATTGGATGAACATTTAGGTCATTTTCGTCCTCCGTAGTCTTATTGTTGTCCAATTAGGGTTTTTAACCAATCTTGTGCATCCAATAAGTTCATTTGTGTCATTGGATTTAGATTTAAGTCATTTTCGTCCTCCCTAGGCTTATTCTTGTCCAGTTAGGGTTTTTAACCAATCTTGTGCTTCCAATTGATGTGTTTGTGTCATTGGATGAAAATTTAGGTCATTTTCGTCCTCCCTAGGCTTATTCTTGTCCAATAAAGGTTTTTAACCAATCTTGTGCGTCCAATAGGTATGTTTGTGTCATTGGATGAACATTTAGGTCATTTTCGTCCTCCGTAGTCTTATTGTTGTCCAATTAGGGTTTTTAACCAATCTTGTGCTTCCAACAAGTTCATTTGAGTCATTGGATGAACATTTAGGTCATTTTCGTCCACCCTAGGCTTATTCTTGTCCAATTAGGGTTTTTAACCAATCTTGTGCATCCAATAAGTTCATTTGTGTCATTGGATGAACATTTAGGTTATTTTCGTCCTCCCAAGGCTTATTCTTGTCCAATTAGGGTTTTTAACCAATCTTGTGCATCCAATAAGTTCATTTGGGTCATTGGATGAACATTTAGGTCATTTTCGTCCTCCCAAGGCTTATTCTTGTCCAATTAGGGTTTTTAACCAATCTTGTGCATCCAATAAGTTCATTTGGGTCATTGGATGAACATTTAGGTCATTTTCGTCCTCTCTAGGCTTATTCTTGTCCAATTAAGGTTTTTAAGCAATCTTGTGCATCCAATAAGTTCGTTTGTGTCATTGGATGAACATTTAGGTCATTTTCGTCCTCCCTAGTCTTATTCTTGTCCAGTTAGGGTTTCTAACTAATCTTGTGCATCCAATAGGTGTGTTTGTTTCATTGGATGAACTTTAAGGTCATTTTCGTCCTCCATATGCTTATTCTTGTCCAGTTAGGGTTTTTAACCAATCTTGTGCATCCAATTGGTGTGTTTGTGTCATTGGATGAACATTTAGGTCATTTTCGTCCTCCCTAGTCTTATTGTTGTCCAATTAGGGTTTTTAACCAATCTTGTGCATCCAATAAGTTCATTTGAGTCATTGGATGAACATTTAGGTCATTTTCGTCCACCCAAGGCTTATTCTTGTCCAATAAGGGTTTTTAACCAATCTTGTGCATTCAATAAGTTCATTTGTGTCATTGGATGAACATTTAGGTCATTTTCGTCCTCCCTAGGCTTATTCTTGTCCAATTAGGGTTTTTAAGCAATCTTGTGCATTCAATAGGTTGATTTGTGTCATTGGATGAACATTTAGGTCATTTTCGACCACCCAAGGCTTATTCTTGTCCAATAAGGGTTTTTAACCAATCTTGTGCATTCAATAAGTTCATTTGTGTCATTGGATGAACATTTAGGTCATTTTCGTCCTCCCTAGTCTTATTGTTGTCCAATTAGGGTTTTTAACCAATCTTGTGCATCCAATAAGTTCATTTGAGTCATTGGATGAACATTTAGGTCATTTTCGTCTACCCTAGGCTTATTCTTGTCCAATTAGGGTTTTAAGCAATCTTGTGCATCCAATAAGTTCATTTGTGTCATTGGATTAAGATTTAAGTCATTTTCCTCCTCCCTAGGCTTATTCTTGTCCAGTTACGGTTTTTAACCAATCTTGTGCATCCAATTGATGTGTTTGTGTCATTGGATGAACATTTAGGTCGTTTTCGTCCTCCCTAGGCTTATTCTTGTCCAATTAGGGTTTTTAACCAATTTTGTGCGTCCAATAGGTGTGTTTGTGTCATTGGATGAACATTTAGGTCATTTTCGTCCTCCGTAGTCTTATTGTTGTCATATTAGGGTTTTTAACCAATCTTGTGCATCCAATAAGTTCATTTGTGTCATTGGATTAAGATTTAAGTCATTTTCGTCCTCCCTAGGCTTATTCTTGTCCAGTTAGGGTTTTTAACCAATCTTGTGCATCCAATTGATGTGTTTGTGTCATTGGATGAACATTTAGGTCATTTTCGTCCTCCCTAGGCTTATTCTTGTCCAATTAGGGTTTTTAACCAATCTTGTGCGTCCAATAGGTGTGTTTGTGTCATTGGATGAACATTTAGGTCATTTTCGTCCTCAGTAGTCTTATTGTTGTCCAATTAGGGTTTTTAACCAATCTTGTGCATCCAACAAGTTAATTTGAGTCATTGGATGAACATTTAGGTCATTTTCGTCCACCCTAGGCTTATTCTTGTTCAATTAGGGTTTTTAACCAATCTTGTGCATCCAATAAGTTCATTTGTGTCATTGGATGAACATTTAGGTCATTTTCGTCCTCCCAAGGCTTATTCTTGTCCAATTAGGGTTTTTAACCAATCTTGTGCATCCAATAAGTTCATTTGGGTCATTGGATGAACATTTAGGTCATTTTCGTCCTCCCTAGGCTGATTCTTGTCCAATTAGGGTTTTTAAACAATCTTGTGCATCCAATAAGTTCATTTGTGTCATTGGATGAACATTTAGGTCATTTTCGTCCTCCCTAGGCTTATTCTTGTCCAATTAAGGTTTCTAACCAGTCTTGTGCATCCAATAGGTGTGTTTGTGTCATTGGATGAACTTTAAGGTCATTTTCGTCCTCCCTTGTCTTATTCTTGTCCAATTAGGGTTTTAAGCAATCTTGTGCATCCAATAAGTTCATTTGTGTCATTGGATGAACATTTAGGTCATTTTCGTCCTCCCTAGGCTTATTTTTGTGCAATTAGGGTTTTTAACCAATCTTGTGCATCCAATAGGTATGTTTGTGTCATTAGATGAACATTTAGGTCATTTTCATCTTCCCTAGGTTTATTGTTGTCCAATTAGGGTGTTTAACCAATCTTGTGCATCCAATAGGTGTGTTTGTGTCATTGGATGAACATTTAGGTCATTTTTGTCCTCCCTAGTCTTATTCTTGTCCAATTAGGGTTTTAGGAAATCTTGTGCATCCAATAACTTCATTTGTGTCATTGGATTAACATTTAAGTCATTTTCGTCCTCCCTAGGCTTAGTTTTGTCCAATTAGGGTTACTAACGAATCTTGTGCACCCAATA
Organism: Cicer pinnatifidum; assembly: GCA_037974775.1. Classification (NCBI taxonomy): domain Eukaryota; kingdom Viridiplantae; phylum Streptophyta; class Magnoliopsida; order Fabales; family Fabaceae; genus Cicer; species Cicer pinnatifidum. The sequence goes on from JBBPBR010000730.1 coordinate 100,723, forward strand.
GGTGTGTTTGTGTCATTGGATGAACATTTAGGTCATTTTCGTCATCCCTAGGCTTATTCATGTCCAATTAGGGTTTTTAACCAATCTTGTGCATCCAATATGTGTGTTTGTGTCATTTGATGAACATTTAGGTCATTTTCGTCCTCTCTAGGCTTATTCTTGTCCAATTAGGGTTTTTAACCAATCTTGTGCATCCAATAGGTGTGTTTGTGTCATTGGATGAACATTTAGGTCATTTTCGTCCTCCCTAGTCTTATTCTTGTCCAATTAGGATTTTAAGCATTCTTGTGCAATCAATGGGTGTGTTTGTGTCATTGGATGCACATTTAGGTCATTTTCGTCCTCCCTAGGCTTATTCTTGTCCAATTTGGGTTTCTAACGAATCTTGTGCATCCAAAAGGTGTGTTTGTGTCATTGGATGAACATTTAGGTCATTTTCGTCCTCCCTAGGCTTATTCTTGTCCAATTAGGGTTTTTAACCAATCTTGTGCATCCAATAAGTTCATTTGTGTCATTGGATGAACATTTAGGTCATTTTCGTCCTCCCTAGGCTTATTCTTGTCCAATTAGGGTTTTTAAGCAATCTTTTGCATTCAATAGGTTGATTTGTGTCATTGGATGAACATTTAGGTCATTTTCGTCCACCCTAGGCTTATTCTTGTCCAATTAGGGTTTTTAACCAATCTTGTGCATCCAATAGGTGCGTTTGTGTCATTTGATGAACATTTAGGTCATTTTCGTCTTCCCAAGAGTTATTCTTGTCCAATTAGGGTTTTAAGCAATCTTGTGCATCCAATAAGTTCATTTGTGTCATTGGATTAAGATTTAAGTCATTTTCATCCTCCCTAGGCTTATTCTTGTCCAGTTAGGGTTATTAACCAATCTTGTGCATCCAATTTGTGTGTTTGTGTCATTGGATGAACATTTAGGTCATTTTCGTCCTCCCTAGTCTTATTGTTGTCCAATTAGGGTTTTTAACCAATCTTGTGCATCCAATAAGTTCATTTGAGTCATTGGATGCACATTTAGGTCATTTTCGTCCACCCTAGGCTTATTCTTGTCCAATTAGGGTTTTTAACCAATCTTGTGCATCCAATAAGTTCATTTGTGTCATTGGATGAACATTTTGGTCGTTTTCGTCCTCCTAAAGCTTATTCTTGTCCAATAAGGGTTTTTAACCAATCTTGTGCATCCAATAGGTGTGTTTGTGTCATTGGATGAACATTTAGGTCATTTTCGTCTACCCTAGGCTTATTCTTGTCCAATTAGAGTTTTAAGCAATCTTGTGCATCCAATAAGTTCATTTGTGTCATTGGATGAACATTTAGGTCATTTTCGTCCTCCCAAGGCTTATTCTTGTCCAATTAGGGTTTTTAACCAATCTTGTGCATCCAATTGATGTGTTTGTGTCATTGGATGAACATTTAGGTCATTTTCGTCCTCCGTAGTCTTATTGTTGTCCAATTAGGGTTTTTAACCAATCTTGTGCATCCAACAAGTTCATTTGAGTCATTGGATGAACATTTAGGTCATTTTCGTCCACCCTAGGCTTATTCTTGTCCAATAGGTATGTTTGTGTCATTGGATGAACATTTAGGTCATTTTCGTCCTCCGTAGTCTTATTGTTGTCCAATTAGGGTTTTTAACCAATCTTGTGCATCCAATAAGTTCATTTGTGTCATTGGATTAAGATTTAAGTCATTTTCGTCCTCCCTAGGCTTATTCTTGTCCAGTTAGGGTTTTTAACCAATCTTGTGCATCCAATTGATGTGTTTGTGTCATTGGATGAACATTTAGGTCATTTTCGTCCTCCCTAGGCTTATTCTTGTCCAATTAGGGTTTTTAACCAATCTTGTGCGTCCAATAGGTGTGTTTGTGTCATTGGATGAACATTTAGGTCATTTTCGTCCTCCGTAGTCTTATTGTTGTCCAATTAGGGTTTTTAACCAATCTTGTGCATCCAACAAGTTAATTTGAGTCATTGGATGAACATTTAGGTCATTTTCGTCCACCCTAGGCTTATTCTTGTCCAATTAGGGTTTTTAACCAATCTTGTGCATCCAATAAGTTCATTTGTGTCATTGGATGAACATTTATGTCATTTTCGTCCTCCCAAGGCTTATTCTTGTCCAATTAGGGTTTTTAACCAATCTTGTGCATCCAATAAGTTCATTTGGGTCATTGGATGAACATTTAGGTCATTTTCGTCCTCCCTAGGCTTATTCTTGTCCAATTAGGGTTTTTAAGCAATCTTGCGCATCTAATAAGTTCATTTGTGTCATTGGATGAACATTTAGGTCATTTTCGTCCTCCCTAGGCTTATTCTTGTCCAATTAAGGTTTCTAACCAATCTTGTGCATCCAATAGGTGTGTTTGTGTCATTGGATGAACTTTAAGGTCATTTTCGTCCTCCCTTGTCTTATTCTTGTCTAATTAGGGTTTTAAGCAATCTTGTGCATCCAATAAGTTCATTTGTGTCATTGGATGAACATTTAGGTCATTTTCGTCCTCCCTAGGCTTATTTTTGTGCAATTAGGGTTTTTAACCAATCTTGTGCATCCAATAGGTGTGTTTGTGTCATTAGATGAACATTTAGGTCATTTTCATCCTCCCTAGGTTTATTGTTGTCCAATTAGGGTGTTTAACCAATCTTGTGCATCCAATAGGTGTGTTTGTGTCATTGGATGAACATTTAGGTCATTTTTGTCCTCCCTAGTCTTATTCTTGTCCAATTAGGGTTTTAGGAAATCTTGTGCATCCAATAACTTCATTTGTGTCATTGGATGCACAAGATTGCTTAAAACCCTTATTGGACAAGAATAAGCCTAGGGAGGACGAAAATGACTTAAATGTTAATCCCATGACACAGATGAACTTATTGGATGCACAAGATTGCTTAAAACCCTAATTGGACAAGAAAAAGCCTATGGAGGACGAAAATGACCTAAATGTTCATCCAATGAAACAAACACACCTATTGGATGCAAAAGATTCGTTAGAAACCCTAATTGGACAAGAATAAGTCTAGGGAGGACGTAAATGACTTAAATGTTCATCCAATGACACAAACACACCTATTGGATGCACAAGATTGGTTAAAAACTCTAATTCGACAAGAATAAGCCTAAGGAGGACGAAAATGACCTAAATGTTCATCCAATGACACAAATGAACTTATTTGATGCACAAGATTGGTTAAAAACCCTAATTGGACAAGAATAAGGCTAGGGTGGACGAAAATGACCTAAATGTTCATCCAATGACACAAACACACCTATTGGATGCACAAGATTGGTAAGTAACCCTAATTGGACAAGAATAAGCCTAGGGAGGACGAAAATGACCTAAATGTTCATCCAATGACACAAACACACCTATTTGATGCACAAGATTGGTTAAAAAACCTATTTGGACAAGAATTAGCCTAGGGAAGACGAAAATGACCTAAATGTTCATCCAATGACACAAACACACCTATTGGATGCACAAGATTGGTTACAAACCCTAATTGGACAAGAAATAGCCTAGGGAGGACAAAAATGACCTAAATGTTCATCTAATGACACAAATGAACTTATTGCATGCACAAGATTGGTTAAAAACCCTAATTGGACATCAATAAGCCTAGGGAGGACGAAAAGTACCTAAATGTTTATCCAATGACACAAATGAACTTATTGGATACACAAGATTGGTTAAAACCCTAATTGGACAAGAATAAGCCTAGGGAGGACGAAAATGACCTAAATGTTCATCCAATGACACAAACACACCTATTGGATGCACAAGATTAGTTAAAAACCCTAATTGGACAAGAATAAGCCTAGGGAGGACGAAAATGACTTAAATGATAATCCCATGACACAAATGAACTTATTGGATGCACAAGATTGCTTAAAACCCTAATTGGACAAGAATAAGCCTAGGGAGGACGAAAATGACCTAAATGTTCCTCAAATGACACAAACACACCTATTGGATGCACAAGATTGGTTAAAAACCCTAATTGGACAAGAATAAGCCTAGGGAGGACGAAAATGACCTAAATGTTCATCCAATGAAACAAACACACCTATTGGATGCACAAGATTCGTTAGAAACCCTAATTGGACAAGAATAAGTCTAGGGAGGACGAAAATGACTTAAATGTTTATCCAATGACACAAACACGCGTATTGGATGCACAAGAATAGTTAAAAACCCTAATTGGACAAGAATAAGCCTACGGAGGACGAAAATGACCTAAATGTTAAACCAATGACACAAATGAACTTATTGGATGCACAAGATTGGTTAAAAACCCTAATTGGACAAGAATAAGCCTACGCAGGACGAAAATGACCTAAATGTTCATCCAATGACACAAATGAACTTATTGGATGCACAAGATTGGTTAAAAACCCTAATTGGACAAGAATAAGCCTAGGGTGGACGAAAATGACCTAAATGATTATCCAATGACACAAATGAACTTATTGGATGCACAAGATTGGTTAAAAACCCTAATTGGACAAGAATAAGCCTAGGGAGGACGAAAATGACCTAAATGTTCATCCAATGACACAAACACACCTATTGGATGCACAAGATTGGTTAAAAACCCTAATTGGACAAGAATAAGCCTAGGGAGGACGAAAATGACCTAAATGTTCATCCAATGACACAAACACACCTATTGGATGCACAAGATTGGTTAAAAACCCTAATTGGACAAGAATAAGCCTAGGGAGGAAGAAAATGACCTAAATGTTCATCCAATGACACAAACACACCTATTGGATGCACAACTTTGGTTAAAAACCCTAATTGGACAAGAATAAGCCATGGGAGGACGAAAATGACCTAAATGTTCATCCAATGACACAAACTCACCTATTGGATGCACAAGATTCGTTAGAAACCCTAATTGGAAAGAATAAGCCTAGAGAGGATGAAAATGACTTAAATGTTAATCCGATGACACAAATGAACTTATTGGATGCACAAGATTGGTTAAAAACCCTAATTGGACAAGAATAAGCCTAGGGAGGGCGAAAATGACCTAAATGTTCATCCAATGCCACAAACACACCTATTGGATGCACAAGATTGGTTAAAAACCCTAATTGGACAAGAATAAGCCTAGGGAGGACGAAAATGACCTAAATGTTCATCCAATGACACAAACACACCTATTGGATGCACAAGATTGGTTAAAAACCCTAATTGGACAAGAATAAGCCTAGGGAGGACGAAAATGACCTAACTGATCATCCAATGACACAAACACACCTATTGGATGCACAAGATTGGTTAAAAACCCTAATTGGACAAGAATATGCCTAGGGAGGACGAAAATGACCTAATTGATAATCCAATGACACAAACACACCTATTGGATGTACAAGATTGGTTAAAAACCATAATTGGACAAGAATAAGCCTAGGGAGGACGAAAATGACCTAATTGATCATCCAATGACACAAACACACCTATTGGATGCACAAGATTGGTTAAAAACCCTAATTGGACAAGAATAAGCCTAGGGAGGACGAAAATGACCTAATTGATCATCCATTGCCAGAAACACACCTTTTGGATGCACAAGATTGGTTAAAAACCCTAATTGGACAAGAATATGCCTAGGGAGGACGAAAATGACCTAATTGATCATCCAATGACACAAACACACCTATTGGATGCACAAGATTGGTTAAAAACCCTAATTGGACAAGAATAAGCCTGGGGAGGACGAAAATAACCTAATTGATCATCCAATGACACAAACACACCTGTTGGATGCACAAGATTGGTTAAAAACCCTAATTGGACAAGAATATGCCTAGGGAGGACGAAAATGACCTAATTGATCATCCAATGACACAAACACACCTATTGGATGCACAAGATTGGTTAAAAACCCTAACTGGATAAGAATATGCCTAGGGAGGACGAAAATGACCTAATTGATCATCCAATGTTACAAACACACCTATTGGATGCACAAGATTGGTTAAAAACCCTAATTGGACAAGAATATGCCTAGGGAGGACGAAAATGACCTAATTGATCATCCAATGACACAAACACACCTATTGGATGCACAAGATTGGTTAAAAACCCTAATTGGACAACAATAAGCCTAGGGAGGATGAAAATGACCTAAATGTTCATCTAATGACACAAACACATCTATTGGATGCACAAGATTGGTTAAAAACCCAAATTGCACAAAACTAAGCCTAGTGAGGACGAAAATAACCTAAATGTTCATCCAATGACACAAATACACCTATTGGATGCAAAAGATTGGTTAGAAACCCTAATTGGACAAGAATAAGCCTAGGGAGGACGAAAATGACCTAAATGTTCATCCAATGACACAAATACACCTATTGGATGCACAAGATTGGTTAAAAACCCTAATTGGACAAGAATAAGCCTAGGGTTGACGAAAATGACCTAAATGTTTATCCAATGACACAAATGAACTTATTGGATGCACAAGATTGGTTAAAAACCCTAATTGGACAAGAATAAGCATAGGGAGGATGAAAATGACCTAAATGTTACTCCAATGACACAAACACACCTATTGGATGCACAAGATTGGTTAGAAACCCTAATTGGACAAGAATAAGCCTAGGGAGGACGAAAATGACCTAAATGTTCATCCAATGACACAAATACACCTATTGGATGCACAAGATTGGTTAGAAACCCTAATTGGACAAGAATAAGCCTAGGGAGGACGAAAATGACCTAAATGTTCATCCAATGACACAAATGAAATTATTGGATGCACAAGATTGGTTAAAAACCTTAATTGGACAAGAATAAGCCTAGGAAGGACGAAAATGACCTAAATGTTCATCCAATGACACAAATGAACTTATTGGAAGCACAAGATTGCTTAAAAACCCTAATTGGACAAGAATAAGCCTAGGGAGGACGAAAATGACCTAAATGTTCATCCAATGACACAAATGAACTTATTGGATGCACAAGATAGCTTAAAAACCCTAATTGGACAAGAATAAGCCTAGGGAGGACGAAAATGACCTAAATGTTCATCCAATGACACAAATACACCTATTGGATGCACAAGATTGGTTAGAAACCCTAATTGGACAAGAATAAGCCTAGGGAGGACGAAAATGACCTAAATGTTCATCCAATGACACAAATACACCTATTGGATGCACAAGATTGGTTAGAAACCCAAATTGGACAAGAATAAGCCTAGGGAGGACGAAAATGACCTAAATGTTCATCCAATGACACAAATACACCTATTGGATGCACAAGATTGGTTAAAAACCCTAATTGGACAAGAATAAGCCTAGGGAGGACGAAAATGACCTAAATGATCATCCAATGACACAAACACACCTATTGGATGCACAAGATTGGTTAAAAACCCTAATTGGACAAGAATAAGCCTAGAGAGGACGAAAATGACCTAATTGATCATCCAATGACACAAACACACCTATTGGATACACAAGATTGGTTAAAAACCCTAATTGGACAAGAATATGCCTAGGGAGTACGAAAATGACCTAAATGTTAATCCAATGACACAAATGAACTTATTGGATGCACAAGATTGGTTAAAAACCCTAATTGGACAAGAATAATTCTAGGGGGGACGAAAATGACCTAAATGTTAATCCAATGAAACAACTCAACTTATTGGATGCACAAGATTGGTTAAAAACCCTAATTGGACACGAATAAGCCTAGGGAAGACGAAAACGACCTAATTGATCATCCAATGACACAAACACACCTATTGGATGCACAAGATTGGTTAAAAACCCTAATTGGACAAGAATATGCCTAGGGATGACGAAAATGACCTAAATATTAATTCAATGAAACAAAAAAACTTATTGGATGCATAAGATTGGTTAAAAACCCTAATTGGACAAGAATAAGCCTAGGGAGGACGAAAATGACCTAATTGATCATCCAATGACACAAACACACCTATTGGATGCACAAGATTGGTTAAAAACCCTAATTGGACAAGAATATGCCTAGCGAGGACGAAAATGACCTAAATATTAATTCAATGACACAAACAAACTTATAGGATGCACAAGATTGGTTAAAAACCCTAATTGGACAAGAATATGCCTAGGGAGGACGAAAATGACCTAATTGATCATCCAATGACACAAACACACCTATTGGATGCACAAGATTGGTTAAAAACCCTAATTGGACAAGAATAAGCCTAGGGAGGACGAAAATGACCTAACTGTTCATCCAATGACACAAACACACCTATTGGATGCACAAGATTGGTTAAAAACCCTAATTGGACAAGAATAAGCCTAGGGAGGACGGAAATGACCTAAGTGTTCATCCAATGACACAAATACACCTATTGGATGCTTAAGATTGGTTAAAAACCCTAATTGGACAAGAATAAGCCTAGGGAGGACGAAAACTACTTAAATGTTAATCCAATGACACAAATGAACTTATTGCATGCACAAGATTGGTTAAAAACCCTAATTGGACAACAATAAGCCTAGGGAGGACGAAAAGTACCTAAATGTTTATCCAATGACACAAATGAACTTATTGGATACACAAGATTGGTTAAAAACCCTAATTGGACAAGAATAAGCCTAGGGAGGACGAAAATGACCTAAATGTTCATCCAATGACACAAACACACCTATTGGATGCACAAGATTGGTTAAAAACCCTAATTGGACAAGAATAAGCCTAGGGAGGACGAAAATGACTTAAATGTTAATCCCATGACACAAATGAACTTATTGGATGCACAAGATTGCTTAAAACCCTAATTGGACCAGAATAAGCCTAGGGAGGACGAAAATGACCTAAATGTTCCTCAAATGACACAAACACACCTATTGGATGCACAAGATAGGTTAAAAACCCTAATTGGACAAGAATAAGCCTAGGGAGGACGAAAATGACCTAACTGTTCATCCGATGACACAAACACACCTATTGGATGCACAAGATTGGTTAAAAACCCTAATTGGACAAGAATAAGCCTAGGGAGGACGAAAATGACCTAAATGTTCATCCAATGACGATACACACCTATTGGATGCACAAGATTCGTTAGAAACCCTAATTGGACAAGAATAAGCCTAGGGAGGACGAAAATGACCTAAATGTGCATCCAAAGACACAAACACACACATTGGATGCACAAGAATGCTTAAAAACCCTCATTGGACAAGAATCAACCTAGGGAGGACGAAAATGACCTAAATGTTCATCCAATGACACAAACAAACCTATGGGACGCACAAGATTGTTTAAAAACCCAAATTGCACAAGAATAAGCCTAGGGAGGACGAAAATGACCTAAATGTTCATCCAATGACACAAATGAACTTATTGGATGCACAAGATTGCTTAAAACCCTAATTGGACAAGAATAAGACTAGGGAGGACAAAAATGACCTAAATGTTCATCCAATGACACAAACACACCAATTGGATGCACAAGATTGGATAGAAACCCTAATTGGACAAGAATAAGGCTAAGGAGGACGAAAATGAACTAAATGTTCATCCAATTACACAAATGAACTTATTGGATGCACAAGATTGGTTAAAAAACCCTAATTGGACAAGAATAAGGCTAGCGTGGACGAAAACGACCTAAATGTTCATCCAATGACACAAATGAACTTATTGGATGCACAAGATGGGTTAAAAACCCTAATTGGACAAGAATAAGCCTAGGGAGGACGAAAATGACTTAAATGTTCATCCAATGACACAAACACACCTATTGGATGCACAAGATTGGTTAAAAACCCTAACTGGACAAGAATAAGCCTAGGGAGGACGAAAATGACTTAAATCTTAATCCAACGACACAAATGAACTTATTGGATGCACAAGATTGCTTAAAACCCTAATTGGACAAGAATAAGCCTTGGGAGGACGAAAATGACCTAAATGTTCATCAAATGACACAAACACACATATTTGATGCACAAGATTGGTTAAAAACGCTAATTGGAAAAGAATAAGCCTAGGGAGGACGAAAATGACCTAAATGTTCATCCAATGACACAAACACACCTATTGGATGCACAAGATTCGTTAGAAACCCTAATTGGACAAGAATAAGCCTAGGGAGGACGAAATTGACCTAAATGTGCATCCAATGACACAATCACACACATTGATTGCACAAGAATGCTTAAAACCCTAATTGGACAAGAATAAGACAACGGAGGACGAAAATGACCTAAATGTTCATCCAATGACACAAACACACCTATTGAATGCACAAGATTGGTTAAAAACCCTAATTGGACAAGAATAAGGCTAGGGTGGACGAAAATGACCTAAATGTTCATCCAATGACACAAATGAACTTATTGGATGCACAAGATTGGTTAAAAACCGTAATTGGACAAGAATAAGCCTAGGGAGGATGAAAATGACCTAAATGTTTATCCAATGACACAAACACACCTATTGGATGCACAAGATTGGTTAAAAACCCTAATTGGACAAGAATAAGCTTATGGAGGACGAAAATGACCTAAATGTTCATCTAATGACACAAACACACCTATTGGATGCACAAGATTGGTTAAAAACCCTAATTGGACAAGAATAAGCCTAGGGAGGACGAAAATGACCTAAATGTTCATCCAATGACACAAACACACCTATTGGATGCACAAGATTGGTTAGAAACCCTATTTTGACAAGGATAAGCCTAGGGAGGACGAAAATGACCTAAATGATCATCCAATGACACAAACACACCTATTAAATGCACAAGATTGGTTAAAAACCGTAATTGGACAAGAATAATTCTAGGGAGGACGAAAATGACTTAAATGTTAATCCAATGACACAAATGAACTTATTGGATGCACAAGATTGCTTAAAACCCTAATTGGACAAAAATAAGTTTAGGGAGGACGAAAATGACCTAAATGTTCATCAAATGAAACAAACACACCTATTGAATGCACAAGATGGTTAAAAACCCTAATTAGACAAGAATAAGCCTAGGGAGGACGAAAATGACCTAAATGTTCATCCAATGAAACAAATACACCTATTGGATGCACAAGATTCGTTAGAAACCCAAATTAGACAAGAATAAGTCTAGGGAGGATGAAAAGGACTTAAATGTTCATCCAATGACACAAACACGCCTATTGGATGCACAAGATTGGTTAAAAACCTTAACTGGACAAGAATAAGCCTAGGGAGGACGAAAATGACCTAAATGTTCATCCAATGACACAAATGAACTTATTGGATGCACAAGATAGCTTAAAAACCCTAATTGGACAAGAATAAGCCTAGGGAGGATGAAAATGACCTAAATGTACATCCAATGACACAAATGAACATATTGGAGGCACAAGATTGGTTAAAAACCCTAATTGGACGAGAATAAGCCTAGGGAGGACGAAAATGACCTAAATGTTCATCCAATGAAACAAATACACCTATTGGATGCACAAGATTCGTTAGAAACCCAAATTGGACAAGAATAAGTCTAGGGAGGATGAAAAGGACTTAAATGTTCATCAAATGACACAAACACGCCTATTGGATGCACAAGATTGGTTAAAAACTTTAACTGGACAAGAATAAGCCTAGGGAGGACGAAAATGACCTAAATGTTCATCCAATGACACAAATGAACTTATTGGATGCACAAGATAGCTTAAAAACCATAATTGGATAAGAATAAGCCTAGGGAGGACGAAAATGACCTAAATGTTCATCCAATGACACAAACACACCTATTGGATGCACAAGATTGGTTAGTAACCCTAATTGGACAAGAATAAGCCTAGGGAGGACGAAAATGACCTAAATGTTCATCCAATGACACAAACACACCTATTGGATGCACCAGATTGGTTACATACCCTAATTGGACAAGAATAAGCCTAGGGAGGACGAAAATGACCTAAATGTTCATCCAATGACACAAATGAACTTATTGCATGCACAAGATTGGTTAAAAACCCTAATTGCACAAGAATAAGCCTAGGGAGGATGAAAAGTACCTACATGTTTATCCAATGACACAAATGAACTTATTGGATACACAAGATTGGTTAAAAACCCTAATTGGACAAGAATAAGCCTAGGGAGGACGAAAATGACCTAACTGTTCATCCAATGACACAAACACACCTATTGGATGCACAAGATTGGTTAGTAACCCTAATTGGACAAGAATAAGCCTAGGGAGGACGAAAATGACCTAAATGTTCATCCAATGACACAAACACACCTATTGGATGCACCAGATTGGTTACATACCCTAATTGGACAAGAATAAGCCTAGGGAGGACGAAAATGACCTAAATGTTCGTCCAATGACACAAATGAACTTATTGCATGCACAAGAATAAGCCTAGGGAGGATGAAAAGTACCTACATGTTTATCCAATGACACAAATGAACTTATTGGATACACAAGATTTGTTAAAAACCCTAATTGGACAAGAATAAGCCTAGGGAGGACGAAAATGACCTAACTGTTCATCCAATGACACAAACACACCTATTGGATGAGCAAGATTGGTTAGTAACCCTAATTGGACAAGAATAAGCCTAGGGAGGACGAAAATGACCTAAGTGTTCACCCAATGACACAAACACACCTATTGGATGCACAAGATTGGTTACAAACCCTAATTGGACAAGAATAAGCCTAGGAAGGACGAAAATGACCTAAATGTTCATCCAATGACACAAATGAACTTATTGAATGCACAAGTTTGGTGAAAAACCCTAATTGGACAAGAATAAGCCTAGGGAGGACGAAAAGTACATAAATGTTTATCCAATGACACAAATGAACTTATTGGATACTCAAGATTGGTTAAAAACCCTAATTGGACAAGAATAAGCCTAGAAGGACGAAAATGACATAACTGTTCATCCAATGACACAAACACACCTATTGGATGCACAAGATTGGTTAAAAATCCTAATTGGACAGGAATAAGCCTAGGGAGGACGCAAATGACTTAAATGTTAATCCAATGACACAAATGAACTTATTGGATGCACAAGATTGCTTAAAACCCTAATTGGACAAGAATAAGCCTAGGGAGGACGAAAATGACTTAAATGTTAATCCCATGACACAAATGAACTTATTGGATGCACAAGATTGCTTAAAACCCTAATTGGACAAGAATAAGCCTAGGGAGGACAAAAATGACCTAAATGTTCATCCAATGAAACAAACACACCTATTGGATGCACAAGATTCGTTAGAAACCCTAATTGGACAAAAATAAGTCTAGGGAGGACGTAAATGACTTAAATGTTCATCAAATGACACAAACACAACTATTGGATGCACAAGATTGGTTAAAAACCATAATTGGACAAGAATAAGCCTAGGGAGGTCGAAAATGACCTAAATGTTAATCCAATGACACAAATGAAATTATTGGATGGACAAGATTGCTTAAAAACCCTAATTGGACAAGAATAAGCCTAGGGAGGACGAAAATGACTTAAATGTTCATCCAATGACACAAACACACCTATTGGATACACAAGATTGATTAAAAACCCTAATTGGACAAGAATCAGCGTAGGGAGGACGAAAATGACCTAAATGTTCATCCAATGACACAAACACACCTGTTGGATGCCCAAGATTGGTTAAAAACTCTAATTCGACAAGAATAAGCCTAGGGAGGACGAAAATGACCTAAATGTTCATCCAATGACACAAATGAACTTATTTGATGCACAAGATTGGTTAAAAACCCTAATTGGACAAGAATAAGGCTAGGGTGGACGAAAATGACCTAAATGTTCATCCAATGACACAAACACACCTATTGGATGCACAAGATTGGTAAGTAACCCTAATTGGACAAGAATAAGCCTAGGGAGGACGAAAATGACCTAAATGTTCATCCAATGACACAAACACACCTATTTGATGCACAAGATTGGTTAAAAAACCTATTTGGACAAGAATAAGCCTAGGGAAGACGAAAATGACCTAAATGTTCATCCAATGACACAAACACACCTATTGGATGCACAAGATTGGTTACAAACCCTAATTGGACAAGAATAAGCCTAGGGAGGACGAAAATGACCTAAATGTTAATCCAATGACAAAAATGAAATTATTGGATGGACAAGATTGCTTAAAAACCCTAATTGGACAAGAATAAGCCTAGGGAGGACGAAAATGACTTAAATGTTATTGGATACACAAGATTGGTTAAAAACCCTAATTGGACAAGAATCAGCGTAGGGAGGACGAAAATGACCTAAATGTTCATCCAATGACACAAACACACCTATTGGATGCACAAGATTGGTTAAAAACTCTAATTCGACAAGAATAAGCCTATGGAGGACGAAAATGACCTAAATGTTCATCCAATGACACAAATGAACTTATTTGATGCACAAGATTGGTTAAAAACCCTAATTGGACAAGAATAAGGCTAGGGTGGACGAAAATGACCTAAATGTTTATCCAATGACACAAACACACCTATTGGATGCACAAGATTGGTAAGTAACCCTAATTGGACAAGAATAAGCCTAGGGAGGACAAAAATGACCTAAATGTTCATCCAATGACACAAACACACCTATTTGATGCACAAGATTGGTTAAAAAACCTATTTGGACAAGAATAAGCCTAGGGAAGACGAAAATGACCTAAATGTTCATCCAATGACACAAACACACCTATTGGATGCACAAGATTGGTTACAAACCCTAATTGGACAAGAATAAGCCTAGGGAGGACGAAAATGACCTAAATGTTCATCCAATGACACAAACACACCTATTGGATGCACAAGATTGGTTAGAAACCCTAATTGGACAAGAATAAGCCTAAGGAGGACGAAAATGACCTAAATGTTAATCCAATGACACAAATGAACTTATTGGATGCACAAGATTGCTTAAAAACCCTAATTGGACAAGAATAAGACTAGGGAGGACGTAAATGACCTAAATGTTAATCCAATAACACAAATGAACTTATTGGATGCACATAATTGGTTAAAAACCCTAATTGGACAAGAATAAGACTAGGGAGGACGAAAATGACCTAAATGTTCATCCAATGACACAAACACACCTATTGGATTCACAAGATTGTTTAGAAACCCTAATTGGACAAGAATAAGCCTAGGGAGGATGAAAATGACCTAAATATTCATCCAATGACACAAATGAACTTATTGGATGCACAAGATTGCTTAAAACCCTAATCGGACAAGAATAAGACTAGGGAGGATGAAAATGACCTAAATGTTCATCCAATGACACAAACACACCTATTGGATGCACAAGATTGGTTAAAAACCCTAATTGGACAAGAATAAGCCTAGGGAGGACGAAAATGACCTAAATGTTCATCCAATGACACAAATGAACTTATTGGATGCACAAGATTGGTTAAAAACCCTAATTGGACAAGAATAAGACTAGGGAGGACTAAAATGATCTAAATGTTCATCCAATGACACAAACAAACCTATTGGATTCACAAGATTGGTTAGAAACCCTAATTGGACTAGAATAAGCCTAGGGAGGATGAAAATGACCTAAATGTTCACCCAATGACACAAATGAACTTATTGGATGCACAAGATTGGTTAAAAACTCTAATTGGACAAGAATAAGCCTAGGGAGGACGAAAATGACCTAAATGTTCATCCAATGACACAAACACACCTATTGGATGCACAAGATTGGTTAAAAACCCTAATTGGACAAGAATAAGCCTAGGGGGGACGAAAATGACCTAAATGTTTATCCAATGACACAAATGAACTTATTGGATGCACAAGATTGGTTAAAAACCCTAATTGGACAAGAATAAGCCTAGGGAGGACGAAAATGACCTAAATGTTCATCCAATGACACAAACACACCTATTGGATGCACAAGATTGGTTAGAAACCCTAATTGGACAAGAATAAGCCTAGGGAGGACGAAAATGACCTAAATGTTCATCCAATAACTCAAACACGCCTATTGGATGCACAAGATTGGTTAAAAACCCTAATTGGACAAGAATAAGCCTAGGGTGGACGAAAATGACCTAAATGTTTATCCAATGACACAAATGAACTTATTGGATGCACAAGATTGGTTAAAAACCTTAGTAGGACAAGAATAAGCCTAGGGAGGACGAAAATGACCTAAATGTTCATCCAATGACACAAATACACCTATTGGATGCACAAGATTGGTTAGAAACCCTAATTGGACAAGAATAAGCCTAGGGAGGACGAAAATGACCTAAATGTTCATCCAATGACACAAACACGCCTATTGGATGCACAAGATTGGTTAAAAACCATAATTGGACAAGAATAAGCGTAGGGAGGACGAAAATGACCTAAATGTTCATCCAATGACACAAATGAACTTATTGGATGCACAAGATTGCTTAAAACCCTAATTGGACAAGAATAAGCCATGGGAGGACAAGAATGACCTAAATGTTCATCCAATGACACAAACACACCTATTGGATGCACAAGATTGGTTAAAAACCCTAATTGGACAAGAATAAGCCTAGGGAGGACGAAAATGACCTAAATGTTCATCCAATGACACAAATGAACTTATTGGATCCACAAGATTGGTTAAAAACCCTAATTGGACAAGAATAAGCATAAGGAGGACGAAAATGACCTAAATGTTCATCCAATGACACAAACACACCTATTGGATGCACAAGATTGGTTAAAAACCCTAATTGGACAAGAATAAGCCTAGGGAGGACGAAAATGACCTAAATGTTCATCCAATGACACAAATGAACTTACTGGATGCACAAGATTGCGTAAAAACCCTAATTAGACAAGAATAAGCCTAGGGAGGACGAAAATGACCTAAATGTTCATCCAATGACACAAACACACCTATTGGATGCACAAGATTGGTTAAAAACCCTAATTGGACAAGAATAAGCCTAGGGAGGACGAAAATGACCTAAATGTTCATCCAATGACACAAATGAACTTATTGGATGCACAAGATTGCTTAAAAACCCTAATTGGACAAGAATAAGCCTAGGGAGCACGAAAATGACCTAATTGTTCATCCAATGACACAAATACACCTATTGGATGCAAAAGATTGGTTAGAAACCCTAATTTGACAAGCATAAGCCTAGGGAGGACGAAAATGACCTAAATGTTCATCCAATGACACAAACACACCTATTGGATGCACAAGATTGGTTAAAAACCCTAATTGGACAAGAATAAGCCTAGGGAGGACGAAAATGACCTAAATGTTCATCCAATGACACAAATGAACTTATTGGATGCACAAGATTGCTTATAAACCCTAATTGGACAAGAATAAGCCTAGGGAGGACTAAAATGACCTAAATGTTCATCCAATGACACAAACACACCTATTGGATGCACAAGATTGGTTAAAAACCCTAATTGGACAAGAATAAGCCTAGGGAGGACGAAAATGACCTAAATGTTCATCCAATGACACAAACACACCTATTGGATGCTCAAGATTGGTTAAAAACCCTAATTGGACAAGAATAAGCCTAGGGAGGACGAAAATGACCTAAATGTTCATCCAATGACACAAATGAACTTATTGGATGCACAAGATTGGTTAAAAACCCTAATTGGACAAGAATAAGCCTAGGGAGGACGAAAATGACCTAAATGTTCATCCAATGACACAAACACACCTATTGGATGCACAAGATTGGTTAGAAACCCTAATTGGACAAGAATAAGCCTTGGGAGGACGAAAATGACCTAAATGTTCATCCAATGACACCAATGAACTTATTGGATGCACAAGATTAATTAAAAACTCTAATTGGACAAGAATAAGCCTAGGGAGGACGAAAATGACCTAAATGTTCATCCAATGACACAAACACACCTATTGGATGCACAAGATTGGTTAAAAACCCTAATTGGACAAGAATAAGCCTAGGGAGGACGAAAATGACCTAAATGTTCATCCAATGACACAAATGAACTTATTGGATGCACAAGATTGGTTAAAAACCCTAATTGGACAAGAATAAGCCTAGGGAGGACGAAAATGACCTAAATGTTCATCCATTGACACAAATGAACTTATTGGATGCACAAGATTGATTAGAAACCCTAATTGGACAAGAATAAGCCTAGGGAGGACGAAACTGACCTAAATGTTCATCCAATGACACAAACACACCTATTGGATGCACAAGATTGGTTAAAAACCCTAATTGGACAAGAATAAGCCTAGGGTGGACGAAAATGACCTAAATGTTTATCCCATGACACAAATGAACTTATAGGATGCACAAGATTGGTTAAAAATCCTAATTGGACAAGCATAAGCCTAGGGAGGACGAAAATGACCTAAATGTTCATCCAATGACACAAACACACCTATTGGATGCACAAGATTGGTTAGAAACCCTAATTGGACAAGAATAAGCCTAGGGAGGACGAAAATGACCTAAATGTTCATCCAATGACACAAACACACCTATTGGATGCACAAGATTGGTTAAAAACCCTAATTGGACAAGAATAAGCCTAGGGAGGACGAAAATGACCTAAATGTTCATCCAATGACACAAATACACCTATTGGATGCACAAGATTGGTTAGAAACCCTAATTGGACAAGAATAAGCCTAGGGAGGACGAAAATGACCTAAATGTTCATCCAATGACACAAAAAGACACCTATTGGATGCACAAGATTGGTTAAAAACCCTAATTGGACAAGAATAAGCCTAGGGTTGACGAAAATGACCTTAATGTTTATTCAATGACACAAATGAACTTATTGGATGCACAAGATTGGTTAAAAACCCTAATTGGACAAGAATAAGCCTAGGGAGGACGAAAATGACCTAAATGTTCATCCAATGACACAAACACACCTATTGGATGCACAAGATTGGTTAGAAACCCTAATTGGACAAGAATAAGCCTAGGGAGGACGAAAATGACCTAAATGTTCATCCAATGACACAAACACATCTATTGGATGCACAAGATTGGTTAAAAACCCTAATTGGACAAGAATAAGCCTTGGGAGGACGGAAATGACCTAAATGTTCATCCAATGACACAAATACACCTATTGGATGCTTAAGATTGGTTAAAAACCCTAATTGGACAAGAATAAGCCTAGGGAGGACGAAAACTACTTAAATGTTAATCCAATGACACAAATGAACTTATTGGATGCACAAGATTGCTTAAAACGCTAATTGGACAAGAATAAGCCTAGGGAGGACGAAAATGACCTAAATGTTCATCCAATGACACAAACACACCTATTGGATGCACAAGATTGGTTACAAACCCTAATTGGACAAGAATAAGCCTAGGGAGGACGAAAATGACCTAAATGTTCATCCAATGACACAAATGAACTTATTGCATGCACAAGATTGGTTAAAAACCCTAATTGGACAACAATAAGCCTAGGGAGGACGAAAAGTACCTAAATGTTTATCCAATGACACAAATGAACTTATTGGATACACAAGATTGGTTAAAAACCCTAATTGGACAAGAATAAGCCTAGGGAGGACGAAAATGACCTAAATGTTCATCCAATGACACAAACACACCTATTGGATGCACAAGATTGGTTAAAAACCCTAATTGGACAAGAATAAGCCTAGGGAGGACGAAAATGACTTAAATGTTAATCCCATGACACAAATGAACTTATTGGATGCACAAGATTGCTTAAAACCCTAATTGGACAAGAATAAGCCTAGGGAGGACGAAAATGACCTAAATGTTCCTGAAATGACACAAACACACCTATTGGATGCACAAGATTTGTTAAAAACCCTAATTGGACAAGAATAAGCCTAGGGAGGACGAAAATGACCTAACTGTTCATCCAATGACACAAACACACCTATTGGATGCACAAGATTGGTTAAAAACCCTAATTGGACAAGAATAAGCCTAGGGAGGACGGAAATGACCTACGTGTTCATCCAATGACACAAATACACCTTTTGGATGCTTAAGATTGGTTAAAAACCCTAATTGGACAAGAATAAGCCTAGGGAGGACGAAAACTACTTAAATGTTAATCCAATGACACAAATGAACTTATTGGATGCACAAGATTGCTTAAAACGCTAATTGGACAAGAATAAGCCTAGGGAGGACGAAAATGACCTAAATGTTCATCCAATGACACAAACACACCTATTGGATGCACAAGATTGGTTAGAAACCTTAATTGGACAAGAATAAGCCTAGGGAGGACGAAAATGACCTAAATGTTCATCCAATGACACAAACACACCTATTGGATGCACAAGATTGGTTAGAAACCCTAATTGGACAAGAATAAGCCTAGGGAGGTTGAAAATGACCTAAATGTTAATCCAATGACACAAATGAACTTATTGGATGCACAAGATTGGTTAAAAACCCTAATTGGACAAGAATAAGCCTAGGGAGGACGAAAATGACCTAAATGTTCATCCAATGACACAAACACACCTATTGGATGCACAAGATTGGTTAAAAACCCTAATTGGACAAGAATAAGCCTAGGGAGGACGAAAATGACCTAAATGTTCATCCAATGACACAAACACACCAATTGGATGCACACGATTGGTTAGAAACCCTAATTTGACAAGAATAAGCCTAGGGAGGACGAAAATGACCTAACTATTCATCCAATGACACAAATAAACTTATTGGATGCACAAGATTACTTAAAACCCTAATTGGACAAGAATAAGACTAGGGAGGACGAAAATAACCTAAATGTTCATCCAATGACACAAACACACCTATTGGATGCACAAGATTGGTTAGAAACCCTAATTTGACAAGAATAAGCATAGGGAGGACGAAAATGACCTAACTATTCATCCAATGACACAAATGAACTTATTGGATGCACAAGATTGGTTAAAAACCCTAATTGGACAAGAATAAGCCTAGGGAGGACGAAAATGACCTAAATGTTCATCCAATGACACAAACACACCTATTGGATGCACAAGATTGGTTAGAAACCCTAATTGGACAAGAATAAGCCTAGGGAGGACGAAAATGACCTAAATGTTCATCCAATGACACAAACACACCTATTGGATGCACAAGATTGGTTAAAAACCCTAATTGGACAAGAATAAGCCTAGGGAGGACGAAAATAACCTAAATGTTCATTCAATAACACAAATGAACTTATTGGATGCACAAGATTGCTTAAAAACCCTAATTAGACAAGAATAAGCCTAGGGAGGACGAAAATGACCTAAATGTTCATCCAATGACACAAATGAACTTATTGGATGCACAAGATTGCTTAAAAACCCTATTTGGACCAGAATAAGCCTAGGGAGGACGAAAATGACCTAAATGTTCATCCAATGACACAAATACACCTATTGGATGCACAAGATTGGTTAGAAACCGTAATTGGACAAGAATAAGCCTAGGGAGGAATAAAATGACCTAAATGTTCATCCAATGACACAAACACACCTATTGGATGCACAAGATTGGTTAAAAACCCTAATTGGACAAGAATAAGCCTAGGGAGGACGAAAATGACCTAAATGTTCATCCAATGACACAAATGAACTTATTGGATGCACAAGATTGCTTAAAAACCCTAATTGGACAAGAATAAGCCTAGGGTGGACGAAAATGACCTAAATGTTCATCCAATGACACAAATACACCTATTGGATGCGCAAGATTGGTTAGAAACCCTAATTGGACAAGAATAAGCCTAGGGAGGACGAAAATGACCTAAATGTTCATCCAATGACACAAATGAACTTATTGGATGCACAAGATTGGTTAGAAACCCTAATTGGACAAGAATAAGCCTAGGGAGGACGAAAATGACCTAAATGTTCATCCAATGACACAAATGAACTTATTAGATACACAAGATTGCTTAAAAACCCTAATTGGACAAGAATAAGCCTAGGGAGGACGAAAATGACCTAAATGTTCATCCAATGACACAAATACACCTATTGGATGCAAAAGATTGGTTAGAAACCCTAATTTGACAAGAATAAGCCTAGGGAGGACGAAAATGACCTAAATGTTCATCCAATGACACAAACACACCTATTGGATGCACAAGATTGGTTAAAAACCCTAATTGGACAAGAATAAGCCTAGGGAGGACGAAAATGACCTAAATGTTCATCCAATGACACAAATGAACTTATTGGATGCACAAGATTGCTTAAAAACCCTAATTGGACAAGAATAAGCCTAGGGAGCATGAAAATGACCTAATTGTTCATCCAATGACACAAACACACCTATTGGATGCAAAAGATTGGTTAGAAACCCTAATTTGACAAGAATAAGCCTAGGGAGGACGAAAATGACCTAAATGTTCATCCAATGACACAAACACACCTATTGGATGCACAAGATTGGTTAAAAACCCTAATTGGACAAGAATAAGCCTAGGGAGGACGAAAATGACCTAAATGTTCATCCAATGACACAAACACACCTATTGGACGCACAAGATTGGTTAAAAACCCTAATTGGACAAGAATAAGCCCAGGGAGGACAAAAATGACCTAAATGTTAATCCAATGACACAAATGAACTTGTTGGATGCACAAGATTGATTAAAAACCCTAATTGGACAAGAATAAGCCTAGGGAGGACGAAAATGACCTAAATGTTCATCCAATGACACAAACACACCTATTGGATGCACAAGATTGGTTAAAAACCCTAATTGGACAAGAATAAGCATAGGGAGGACGAAAATGATCTAAATGTTCATCCAATGACACAAATGAACTTATTGGATGCACAAGATTGGTTAAAAACCCTAATTGGACAAGAATAAGCCTAGGGAGGACGAAAATGACCTAAATGTTCATCCAATGACACAAACACACCTATTGGATGCACAAGATTGGTTAAAAACCCTAATTGGACAAGAATAAGCCTAAGGAGGACGAATATGACCTAAATGTTAATCCAATGACACAAATGAACTTATTGGATGCACAAGATTGGTTAAAAACCCTAATTGGACAAGAATAAGACTAGGGAGGACGAAAATGACCTAAATGTTCATCCAATGACACAAACACACCTATTGAATGCACAAGATTGGTTAGAAACCCTAATCGGACAAGAATAAGCCTAGGAAGGACGAAAATGACCTAAATGTTAATCCAATGACACAAATGAACTTATTGGATGCACAAGATCGGTTTAAAACCCTAATTGGACAAGAATAAGCCTAGGGAGGACGAAAATGACCTAAATGTTCATCCAATGACACAAACACACCTATTGGATGCACAAGATTGGTTAAAAACCCTAATTGGACAAGAATAAGCCTAGGGAGGACGAAAATGACCTAAATGTTCATCCAATGACACAAACACACCTATTGGATGCACAAGATTGGTTAAAAACCCTAATTGGACAAGAATAAGCCTAGGGAGGACGAAAATAACATAAATGTTCATCAAATGACTAAACACACCTAATGGATGCACAAGATTTGTAAGAAACCCTAATTGGACAAGAATAAGCCTAGGGAGGACGAAAATGACCTAAATGTTAATCCAATGACACAAATGAACTTATTGGATGCACAAGATTGGTTAAAAACCCTAATTGGACAAGAATAAGCCTAGGGAGGACGAAAATGACCTAAATGTTCATCCAATGACACAAACACACCTATTGGATGCACAAGATTGGTTAGAAACCCTAATTGGACAAGAATAAGCCTTGGGAGGACGAAAATGACCTAAATGTTCATCCAATGACACAAACACACCTATTGGATGCACAAGATTGGTTAGAAACCCTAATTGGACAAGAATAAGCCTAGGGAGGATTAAAATGACCTAAATGTTCATCCAATGACACAAACACACCTATTGGATGCACAAGATTGGTTAAAAACCCTAATTGGACAAGAATAAGCCTAGGGAGGACAAAAATGACCTAATTGTTAATCCAATGACACAAATGAACTTATTGGAAGCACAAGATTGGTTAAAAACCCTAATTGGACAAGAATAAGCCTAGGGAGGATGAAAATGACCTAAATGTTCATCCAATGACACAAATGAACTTATTGGATGCACAAGATTGGTTAAAAACCCTAATTGGACAAGAATAAGCCTAGGGAGGACGAAAATGACCTAACTGTTCATCCAATGACACAAACACACCTATTGGATGCACAAGATTGGTTAAAAACCCTAATTGGACAAGAATAAGCCTAGGGAGGACGGAAATGACCTAAGTGTTCATCCAATGACACAAATACACCTATTGGATGCTTAAGATTGGTTAAAAACCCTAATTGGACAAGAATAAGCCTAGGGAGGACGAAAACTACTTAAATGTTAATCCAATGACACAAATGAACTTATTGGATGCACAAGATTGCTTAAAACGCTAATTGGACAAGAATAAGCCTAGGGAGGACGAAAATGACCTAAATGTTCATCCAATGACACAAACACACCTATTGGATGCACAAGATTGGTTACAAACCCTAATTGGACAAGAATAAGCCTAGGGAGGACGAAAATGACCTAAATGTTCATCCAATGACACAAATGAACTTATTGCATGCACAATATTGGTTAAAAACCCTAATTGGACAACAATAAGCCTAGGGAGGACGAAAAGTACCTAAATGTTTATCCAATGACACAAATGAACTTATTGGATACACAAGATTGGTTAAAAACCCTAATTGGACAAGAATAAGCCTAGGGAGGACGAAAATGACCTAAATGTTCATCCAATGACACAAACACACCTATTGGATGCACAAGATTGGTTAAAAACCCTAGTTGGACAAGAATAAGCCTAGGGAGGACGAAAATGACTTAAATGTTAATCCCATGACACAAATGAACTTATTGGATGCACAAGATTGCTTAAAACCCTAATTGGACAAGAATAAGCCTAGGGAGGACGAAACTGACCTAAAAGTTCCTCAAATGACACAAACACACCTATTGGATGCACAAGATTGGTTAAAAACCCTAATTGGACAAGAATAAGCCTAGGGAGGACGAAAATGACCTAACTGTTCATCCAATGACACAACCACACCTATTGGATGCACAAGATTGGTTAAAAACCCTAATTGGACAAGAATAAGCCTAGGGAGGACGAAAATGACCTAAGTGTTCATCCAATGACACAAATACACCTATTGGATGCTTAAGATTGGTTAATAACCCTAATTGGACAAGAATAAGCCTAGGGAGGACGAAAACTACTTAAATGTTAATCCAATGACACAAATGAACTTATTGGATGCACAAGATTGCTTAAAACGCTAATTGGACAAGAATAAGCCTAGGGAGGACGAAAATGACCTAAATGTTCATCCAATGACGATACACACCTATTGGATGCACAAGATTCGTTAGAAACTCTAATTGGACAAGAATAAGCCTAGGGAGGACGAAAATGACCTAAATGTTCATCCAATGACACAAACACACCTATGGGACGCAGAAGATTGTTTAAAAACCCAAATTGCACAAGAATAAGCCTAGGGAGGACGAAAATGACCTAAATGTTCCTCCAATGACACAAATGAACTTATTGGATGCACAAGATTGCTTAAAACCCTAATTGGACAAGAATAAGACTAGGGAGGACGAAAATGACCTAAATGTTCATCCAATGACACAAACACACCAATTGGATGCACAAGATTGGATAGAAACCCTAATTGGACAAGAATAAGCCTAAGGAGGACGAAAATGACCTAAATGTTCATCCAATGACACAAATGAACTTATTGGATGCAGAAGATTGGTTAAAAAACCCTAATTGGACAAGAATAAGGCTAGGGTGGACGAAAATGACCTAAATGTTCATCCAATGACACAAATGAACTTATTGGACGCACAAGATGCGTAAAAACCCTAATTGGACAAGAATAAGCCTAGGGAGGACGAAAATGACTTAAATGTTCATCCAATGACACAAACACACCTATTGGATGAACAAGATTGGTAAAAAAAACCAAAACTGGACAAGAATAAGCCTAGGGAGGACAAAATTGACCTAAATGTGCATCGAATGACACAATCACACACATTGATTGCACAAGAATGCTTAAAACCCTAATTGGACAAGAATAAGACAACGGAGGACGAAAATGACCTAAATGTTCATCAAATGACACAAACACACCTATTGGATGCACAAGATTGGTTAAAAACCCTATTTGGACAAGAATAAGTCTAGGGAGGACGAAAATGACCTAAATGATCATCCAATGACACAAACACACCTATTGAATGCACAAGATTGGTTAAAAACCCTAATTGGACAAGAATAAGCCTAGGGAGGACGAAAATGACCTAAATGTTTATCCAATGACACAAACACACCTATTGGATGCACAAGATTGGTTAAAAACCCTAATTGGACAAGAATAAGCCTAGGGAGGACGAAAATGACGTAAATGTTCATCCAATGACACAAATAAACTTATTGGATGCACAAGATTGGTTAAAAACCCTAATTGGACAAGAATAAGCCTAGGGAGGACGAAAATGACCTAAATGTTCATCCAATGACACAAACACACCTATTGGATGCACAAGATTGGTTAAAAACCCTAATTGGACAAGAATAAGCCTAGGGAGGACGAAAATGACCTAAATGTTCATCCAATGACACAAACACACCTATTGGATGCACAAGATTGGTTAAAAACCCTAATTGGACAAGAATAAGCCTAGAGAGGACGAAAATGACCTAAATGTTCATCCAATGACACAAACACACCAATTGGATGCACAAGATTGGTTAAAAACCCTAACTGGACAAGAATAAGCCTAGGGAGGACGAAAATGACTTAAATCTTAATCCAATGACACAAATGAACTTATTGGATGCAAAAGATTGCTTAAAACCATAATTGGATAAGAAGAAGCCTTGGGAGGACGTAAATGACCTAAATGTTCATCAAATGACACAAACACACCTATTGGATGCACAAGATTGGCTTAAAACCCTAATTGGACAAGAATAAGACTAGGGACGACGAAAATGACCTAAATGTTCATCCAATGACACAAATGAACTTATTAGATGCACAAGATTGCTTAAAACCCTAATTGGACAAGAATAAGACTAGGGAGGACGAAAATGACCTAAATGTTCATCCAATGACACAAACACACCTATTGGATGCACAAGATTGGTTAGAAACCCTAATTGAACAAGAATAAGTCTAGGGAGGACGAAAATGACCTAAATGTTCATCCAATGACACAAATGAACTTGTTGGATGCACAAGATTGCTTAAAAACCTTAATTGGACAAGAATAAGCCTAGGGAGGACGAAAATGACCTAAATGTTCATCCAATGACACAAATGAACTTATTGGATGTACAAGATTGGTTAAAAGCCCTAATTGGACAAGAATAAGCCTTGGGAGGACGAAAATGACCTAAATGTTCATCCAATGACACAAATGAACTTATTGGATGCACAAGATTGGTTAAAAACCCTAACTGGACAAGAATAAGCCTAGGGTGGACGAAAATGACCTAAATGTTCATCCAATGACACAAATGAACTTATTTGATGCACAAGATTGCTTAAAACCCCTAATTGGACAAGAATAAGCCTAGGGAGGACGAAAATGACCTAAATGTTCATCCAATGACACAAATTAACTTATCGGATGCACAAGATTGGTTAAAAACCCTAATTGGACAAGAATAAGCCTTCGGAGGACGAAAATGACCGAAATGTTCATCCAATGACACAAATGAACTTATTGGATGCACAAGATTGGTTAAAAGCCCTAATTGGACAAGAATAAGCCTTGGGAGGACGAAAATGACCTAAATGTTCATCCAATGACACAAATGAACTTATTGGATGCACAAGATTGGTTAAAAACCCTAACTGGACAAGAATAAGCCTAGGGTGGACGAAAATGACCTAAATGTTCATCCAATGACACAAATGAACTTATTTGATGCACAAGATTGCTTAAAAACGCTAATTGGACAAGAATAAGCCTAGGGAGGAAGAAAATGACCTAAATGTTCATCCAATGACACAAATTAACTTATTGGATGCACAAGATTGGTAAAAAACCCTAAATGGACAAGAATAAGCCTTGGGAGGACGAAAATGACCTAAATGTTCATCCAATGACACAAATGAACTTATTGGATGCACAAGATTGGTTAAAAACCCTAACTGGACAAGAATAAGCCTAGGGTGGACGAAAATGACCTAAATGTTCATCCAATGACACAAATGAACTTATTGGATGCACAAGATTGGTTAAAAACCCTAATTGGACAAGAATAAGCCTAGGGAGGACGAAAATGACCTAAATGTTTATCCAATGACACAAATGAACTTATTGGATGCACAAGATTGGTAAAAAACCCTAATTGGACAAGAATAAGCCTAGAATGAACGAAAATGACCTAAATGTTCATCCAATGACACAAACACACCTATTGGATGCACAAGATTGGTTAAAAACCCTAATTGGACAAGAATAAGCCTAGGGAGGACGAAAATGACCTAAATGTTCATCCAATGACACAAACACACCTATTGGATGCACAAGATTGGTTAAAAACCCTAATTGGACAAGAATAAGCCTAGGGAGGACAAAAATGACTTAAATGTTCATCCAATGACACAAACACACCTATTGGATGCACAAGATTGGTTAGAAACCCTAATTGGACAAGAATAAGCCTAGGGAGGACGAAAATGACCTAAATGTTAATCCAATGACACAAATGAACTTATTGGATGCACAAGATTGCTTAAAACCCTAATTGGACAAGAATAAGCCTAGGGAGGACGAAAATGACCTAAATGTTCATCCAATGACACAAACACACCTATTGGATGCACAAGATTGGTTAGAAACCCAAATTGTACAAGAATAAGCCTAGGGAGGACGAAAATGACCTAAATGTTCATCGAATGACACAAACACACCTATTGGATGCACAAGATTGGTTAAAAACCCTAATTGGACAAGAATAAGCCTAGGGAGGACGAAAATGACCTAAATGTTCATCCAATGACACAAACACACCTATTGGATGCACAAGATTGGTTAAAAACCCTAATTGGACAAGAATAAGCCTAGGGAGGACGAAAATGACCTAAATGTTCATCCAATAACACAAATGAACTTATTGGATGCAGAAGATTGCTTAAAAACCCTAATTGGACAAGAATAAGCCTAGGGATGACGAAAATGACCTAAATGTTCATCCAATGACACAAATGAACATATTGGATGCACAAGATTGCTTAAAAACCCTAATTGGACAAGAATAAGCCTAGGGAGGACGAAAATGACCTAAATGTTCATCCAATGACACAAATACACCTATTGGATGCACAAGATTGGTTAAAAACCCTAATTGGACAAAAATAAGCCTAGGGAGGACGAAAATGACCTAAATGTTCATCCAATAACACAAATACACCTATTGGATGCATAAGATTGGTTAAAAACCCTAATTGGACAAGAATATGCCTAGGGAGGACGAAAATGACCTAAATGTTCATCCAATGACACAAATGAACTTATTGGACGCACAAGATTGGTTAAAAACCCTAATTGGACAAGAATAAGCCTAGGGAGGACGAAAATGACCTAAATGTTCATCCAATGACACAAATGAACTTATTGGATGCTCAAGATTGGTTAAAAACCCTAATTGGACAAGAATAAGCCTAGGGAGGACGAAAATGACCTAAATGTTCATCCAATGACACAAACACACCTATTGGATGCACAAGATTGGTTAAAAACCCTATCTGGACAAGAATAAGCCTAGGGAGGACGAAAATGACCTAAATGATCATCCAATGACACAAACACACCTATTAAATGCACAAGATTGGTTAAAAACCGTAATTGGACAAGAATAATTCTAGGGAGGACGAAAATGACTTAAATGTTAATCCAATGACACAAATGAACTTATTGGATGCACAAGATTGCTTAAAACCCTAATTGGACAAGAATAAGCCTTGGGAGGACGAAAATGACCTAAATGTTCATCAAATGACACAAACACACATATTTGATGCACAAGATTGGTTAAAAACCCTAATTGGAAAAGAATAAGCCTAGGGAGGACGAAAATGACCTAAATGTTCATCCAATGACACAAACACACCTATTGGATGCACAAGATTCGTTAGAAACCCTAATTGGACAAGAATAAGCCTAGGGAGGACGAAATTGACCTAAATGTGCATCCAATGACACAATCACACACATTGATGCACAAGAATGCTTGGAACCCTAATTGGACAAGAATAAGACAAGGGATGACGAAAATGACCTAAATGTTCATCCAATGACACAAACACACCTATTGAATGCACAAGATTGGTTAAAAACCCTAATTGGATAAGAATAAGGCTAGGGTGGACGAAAATGACCTAAATGTTCATCCAATAACACAAATGAACTTATTGGATGCTCAAGATTGGTTAAAAACCCTAATTGGACAAGAATAAGCCTAGGGAGGACGAAAATGACCTAAATGTTCATCCAATGACACAAATGAACTTATTGGATGCACAAGATTGCTTAAAAACCCTAACTGGACAAGAATAAGCCTAGGGAGGACGAAAATGACCTAAATGTTCATCCAATTACGCAAATGAACTTATTGGATGCACAAGATTGGTTAAAAACCCTAATTGGACAAGAATAAGCCTAGGGAGGATGAAAATGACCTAAATGATCATCCAATGACACAAACACACCTATTGAATGCACAAGATTGGTTAAAAACCCTAATTGGACAAGAATAAGCCTAGGGAGGACGAAAATGACCTAAATGTTTATCCAATGACACAAACACACCTATTGGATGCACAAGATTGGTTAAAAACCCTCATTGGACAAGAATAAGCTTATGGAGGACGAAAATGACCTAAATGTTCATCTAATGACACAAACACACCTATTGGATGCACAAGATTGGTTAAAAACCCTAATTGGACAAGAATAAGCCTAGGGAGGACGAAAATGACCTAAATGTTCATCCAATGACACAAACACACCTATTGGATGCACACGATTGGTTAAAAACCCTATTTGGACAAGAATAAGCCTAGGGAGGACGAAAATGACCTAAATGATCATCCAATGACCCAAACACACCTATTAAATGCACAAGATTGGTTAAAAACCGTAATTGGACAAGAATAATTCTACGGAGGACGAAAATGACTTAAATGTTAATCCAATGACACAAATGAACTTATTGGATGCACAAGATTGCTTAAAACCCTAATTGGACAAAAATAAGTCTAGGGAGGACGAAAATGACCTAAATGTTCATCAAATGACACAAACACACCTATTAAATGCACAAGATTGGTTAAAAACCCTAATTGGACAAGAATAAGCCTAGGGAGGACGAAAATGACCTAAATGTTCATCCAATGAAACAAATACACCTATTGGATGCACAAGATTCATTAGAAACCCAAATTGTACAAGAATAAGTCTAGGGAGGATGAAAAGGACTTAAATGTTCATCCAATGACACAAACACGCCTATTGGATGCACAAGATTGGTTAAAAACCCTAATTGGACAAGAATAAGGCTAGGGTGGACGAAAATGACCTAAATGTTTATCCAATGACACAAACACACCTATTGGATGCACAAGATTGGTAAGTAACCCTAATTGGACAAGAATAAGCCTAGGGAGGACAAAAATGACCTAAATGTTCATCCAATGACACAAACACACCTATTTGATGCACAAGATTGGTTAAAAAACCTATTTGGACAAGAATAAGCCTAGCGAAGACGAAAATGACCTAAATGTTCATCCAATGACACAAACACACCTATTGGATGCACAAGATTGGTTACAAACCCTAATTGGACAAGAATAAGCCTAGGGAGGACGAAAATGACCTAAATGTTCATCCAATGACACAAATGAACTTATTGCATGCACAAGATTGGTTAAAAACCCTAATTGGACAACAATAAGCCTATGGAGGACGAAAAGTACCTAAATGTTTATCCAATGACACAAATGAACTTATTGGATACACAAGATTGGTTAAAAACTCTAATTGGACAAGAATAAGCCTAGGGAGGACGAAAATGACCTAAATGTTCATCCAATGACACAAACACACCTATTGGATGCACAAGATTGGTTAAAAACCCTAATTGGACAAGAATAAGCCTAGGGAGGACGAAAATGACTTAAATGTTAATCCCATGACACAGATGAACTTATTGGATGCACAAGATTGCTTAAAACCCTAATTGGACAAGAATAAGCCTAGGGAGGACGAAAATGACCTAAATGTTCCTCAAATGACACAAACACACCTATTGGATGCACAAGATTTGTTAAAAACCATAATTGGACAAGAATAAGCCTAGGGAGGACGAAAATGACCTAACTGTTCATCCAATGACACAAACACACCTATTGGATGCACAAGATTGGTTAAAAACCCTAATTGGACAAGAATAAGCCTAGGGAGGACGGAAATGACCTACGTGTTCATCCAATGACACAAATACACCTATTGGATGCTTAAGATTGGTTAAAAACCCTAATTGGACAAGAATAAGCCTAGGGAGGACGAAAACTACTTAAATGTTAATCCAATGACACAAATGAACTTATTGGATGCACAAGATTGCTTAAAACGCTAATTGGACAAGAATAAGCCTAGGGAGGACGAAAATGACCTAAATGTTCATCCAATGACACAAACACACCTATTGGATGCACAAGATTGGTTAGTAACCCTAATTGGACAAGAATAAGCCTAGGGAGGACGAAAATGACCTAAATGTTCATCCAATGACACAAACACACCTATTGGATGCACAAGATTGGTTAAAAACCCTAATTGGACAAGAATAAGCCTAGGGAGGACATAAATGACCTAAATGTTCATCCAATGACACAAATGAACTTATTGGATGCACAAGATTGCTTAACAACCCTAATTAGACAAGAATAAGCCTAGGGAGGACGAAAATGACCTAAATGTTCATCCAATGACACAAATGAACTTATTGGATGCACAAGATTGGTTAGAAACCCTAATTGGACAAGAATAATTCTAGGGAGGGCGAAAATGACCTAAATGTTCATCCAATGACACAAATGAACTTATTGGATGCCCAAGATTGGTTAAAAATCCTAATTGGACAAGAATAAGCCTAGGGAGGACGAAAATGACCTAAATGTTCATCAAATGACACAAACACACCTATTGGATGCACAAGATTGGCTTAAAACCCTAATTGGACAAGAATAAGACTAGGGAGGACGAAAAAGACCTAAATGTTCATCCAATGACACAAACACACCTATTGGATGCACAAGATTGGTTAAAAACCCTAATTGGACAACAATAAGCCTAGGGAGGATGAAAATGACCTAAATGTTCATCTAATGACACAAACACATCTATTGGATGCTCAAGATTGGTTAAAAACCCTAATTGCACAAAACTAAGCCTAGTGAGGACGAAAATAACCTAAATGTTCATCCAACAACACAAATGAACTTATTGGATGCACAAGATTGCTTAAAACCCTAATTGGACAAGAATAAGACTAGGGAGGACGAAAATGACCTAAATGTTCATCCAATGACACAAACACACCTATTGGATGCACAAGATTGGTTAGAAACCCTAATTGGACAAGAATAAGCCTAGGAAGGACGAAAATGACCTAAATGTTAATCCAATGACACAAATGAACTTATTGGATGCACAAGATTGGTTAAAAACCGTAATTGGACAAGAATAAGCCTAGGGAGGACGAAAATGACCTAAATGTTCATCCAATGACACAAAAACACCTATTGGATGCACAAGATTTGTTAGAAACCCTAATTGGACAAGAATAAGCCTAGGAAGGACGAAATTGACCTAAATGTTAATCCAATGACACAAATGAACTTATTGGATGCACAAGATTGGTTAAAAACCCTAATTGGACAAGAATAAGCCTAGGGAGGACGAAAATGACCTAAATGTTCATCCAATGACACAAACACACCTATTGGATGCACAAGATTGGTTAGAAACCCTAATTGGACAAGAATAAGCCTAGGGAGGATGAAAATGACCTAAATATAAATCCAATGACACAAATGAACTTATTGGATGCACAAGATTGCT
Organism: Cicer pinnatifidum; assembly: GCA_037974775.1. Classification (NCBI taxonomy): domain Eukaryota; kingdom Viridiplantae; phylum Streptophyta; class Magnoliopsida; order Fabales; family Fabaceae; genus Cicer; species Cicer pinnatifidum. The sequence goes on from JBBPBR010000730.1 coordinate 134,938, forward strand.
TAAAACCCTAATTGGACAAGAATAAGACTAGGGAGGACGAAAATGACCTAAATGTTCATCCAATGACACAAACACACCTATTGGATGCACAAGATTGGTTAAAAACCCTAGTTGGACAAGAATAAGCTTTGGGAGGACGAAAATGACATAAATGTTCATCCAATGACACAAATGAACTTGTTGGATGCACAAGATTAGTTAAAAACACTAATTGGACAAGAATAAGCCTAGGGTGGACGAAAATGACCTAAATGTTCATCCAATGACACAAATGAACTTATTGGATGCACAAGATTGGTTAAAAACCCTAATTGGACAAGAATAAGCCTAGGGAGGACGAAAATGACCTAAATGTTCATCCAATGACACAAACACACCTATTGGATGCACAAGATTGGTTAAAAACCCTAATTGGACAAGAATAAGCCTAGGGAGGACGAAAATGACCTAAATGTTCATCCAATGACACAAACACACCTATTGGATGCACAAGATTGGTTAAAAAGCCTAACTGGACGAGAATAAGCCTAGGGAGGACGAAAATGACTTAAATCTTAATCCAATGACACAAATGAACTTATTGGATGCACAAGATTGCTTAAAACCCTAATTGGATAAGAATAAGCCTTGGGAGGACGAAAATGACCTAAATGTTCATCAAATGACACAAACACACCTATTGGATGCACAAGATTGGTTAAAAACCCTAATTGGACAACAATAAGCCTAGGGAGGATGAAAATGACCTAAATGTTCATCCAATGACACAAATGAACTTATTGGATGCACAAGATTGGTTAAAAACCCTAACTGGACAAGAATAAGCCTAGGGTGGACGAAAATGACCTAAATGTTCATCCAATGACACAAATGAACTTATTGGATGCACAAGATTGGTTAAAAACCATAATTGGACAAGAATAAGCCTTGGGAGGACGAAAATGACCTAAATGTTCATCCAATGACACAAATGAACTTATTGGATGCACAAGATTGGTTAAAAACCCTAATTGGACAAGAATAAGCCTAGGGAGGACGAAAATGACCTAAATGTTCATCCAATGACACAAACACACCTATTGGATGCACAAGATTGGTTAAAAACCCTAATTGGACAAGAATAAGCCTAGGGAGGACGAAAATAACCTAAATGTTCATCCAATGACACAAACACACCTATTGGATGCACAAGATTGGTTAAAAATCCTAACTGGACAAGAATAAGCCTAGGGAGGACGAAAATGACCTAAATGTTCATCAAATGACACAAACACATCTATTGGATGTACAAGATTGGTTAAAAACCCTAATTGGACAAGAATAAGCCTAGGGAGGACGAAAATGACCTAAATGTTCATCCAATGACACAAACACACCTATTGGATGCACAAGATTGGTTAAAAACCCTAATTGGACAAGGATAAGCCTAGGGAGGACGAAAATGACCTAAATGTTTATCCAATGACACAAATGAACTTATTGGATGCACTAGATTGATTAAAAACCCTAATTGGACAAGAATAAGCCTTTGGAGGACGAAAATGACCTAAATGTTCATCCAATGACAGAAATGAACCTATTGGATGCACAAGATTGGTTAAAAACCCTAATTGGACAAGAATAAGCCTAGGGTGGACGAAAATGACCTAAATGTTTATCCAATGACACAAATGAACTTATTGGATGCACAAGATTGGTGAAAAACCCTAATTGGACAAGAATAAGCCTAGGGAGGACGAAAATGACCTAAATGTTCATCCAATGACACAAACACACCTATTGGATGCACAAGATTGGTTAAAAACCCTAATTGGACAAGAATAAGCCTAGGGAGGACGAAAATGACCTAAATGTTCATCCAATGACACACACACACCTATTGGATGCACAAGATTGGTTAGAAACCCTAATTGGACAAGAATAAGCCTAGGGAGGACGAAAATGACCTAAATGTTCATCCAATGGCACAAATGAACTTATTGGATGCACAAGATTGCTTAAAACCCTAATTGGACAAGAATAAGCCTTGTGAGGATGCAAATGATCTAAATGTTCATCAAATGACACAAACACACCTATTGGATGCACAAGATTGGTTAAAAACCCTAATTGGACAAGAATAAGTCTAGGGAGGACGAAAATGACTTAAATGTTCATCCAATGACACAAACACGCCTATTGGATGCACAAGATTGGTTAAAAACCCTAACTGGAGAAGAATAAGCCTAGGGAGGACAAAAATGACCTAAATGTTCAACCAATGACACAAATGAACTTATTGGATGCACAAGATTGGTTAAAAACCCTAATTGGACAAGAATGAGCCTAGGGTGGACGAAAATGACCTAAATGTTCATCCAATGACACAAATGAACTTATTGGATGCATAAGATTGGTTAAAAACCCTAATTGCACAAGAATAAGCCTAGGGAGGACGAAAATGACCTAAATGTTCATCCAATGACACAAACACAACTATTGGATGCACAAGATTGGTTAAAAACCCTAATTGGACAAGAATAAGCCTAGGGAGGACGGAAATGACCTAAATGTTCATCCAATGACACAAATACACCTATTGGATGCTTAAGATTGGTTAAAAACCCTAACCGGACAAGAATAAGCCTAGGGAGGACGAAAACTACTTAAATGTTAATCCAATGACACAAATGAACTTATTGGATGCACAAGATTGCTTAAAACGCTAATTGGACAAGAATAAGCCTAGGGAGGACGAAAATGACCTAAATGTTCATCCAATGACACAAACACACCTATTGGATGCACAAGATTGGTTAGTAACCCTAATTGGACAAGAATAAGCCTAGGGAGGACGAAAATGACCTAAATGTTCATCCAATGACACAAACACACCTGTTGGATGCACCAGATTGGTTACATACCCTAATTGGACAAGAATAAGCCTAGGGAGGACGAAAATGACCTAAATGTTCATCCAATGACACAAATGAACTTATTGCATGCACAAGATTGGTTAAAAACCCTAATTGCACAAGAATAAGCCTAGGGAGGATGAAAAGTACCTACATGTTTATCCAATGACACAAATGAACTTATTGGATACACAAGATTGGTTAAAAACCCTAATTGGACAAGAATAAGCCTAGGGAGGACGAAAATGACCTAAATGATCATCCAATGACCCAAACACACCTATTAAATGCACAAGATTGGTTAAAAACCGTAATTGGACAAGAATAATTCTAGGGAGGACGAAAATGACTTAAATGTTAATCCAATGACACAAATGAACTTATTGGATGCACAAGATTGCTTAAAACCCTAATTGGACAAAAATAAGTCTAGGGAGGACGAAAATGACCTAAATGTTCATCAAATGACACAAACACACCTATTGAATGCACAAGATTGGTTAAAAACCCTAATTGGACAAGAATAAGCCTAGGGAGGACGAAAATGACCTAAATGTTCATCCAATGAAACAAATACACCTATTGGATGCACAAGATTCGTTAGAAACCCAAATTGGACAAGAATAAGTCTAGGGAGGATGAAAAGGACTTAAATGTTCATCCAAAGACACAAACACGCCTATTGGATGCACAAGATTGGTTAAAAACCTTAACTGGACAAGAAAAAGCATAGGGAGGACGAAAATGACCTAAATGTTCATCCAATGACACAAATGAACTTATTGGATGCACAAGATAGCTTAAAAACCCTAATTGGACAAGAATAAGCCTAGGGAGGATGAAAATGACCTAAATGTACATCCAATGACACAAATGAACTTATTGGATGCACAAGATTGGTTAAAAACCCTAATTGGACAAGAATAAGCCTAGGGAGGATGAAAATGACTTAAATATTCATCCAATGACACAAACACACCTATTGGATGCACAAGATTGGTTAAAAACCCTAATTGGACAAGAATAAGCCTAGGGAGGACGAAAATGACCTAAATGTTCATCCAATGACACAAATGAACTTATTGGATGCACAAGATTGCTTAAAAACCCTAATTGGACAAGAATAAGCCTAGGGAGCCCGAAAATGACCTAATTGTTCATCCAATGACACAAATACACCTATTGGATGCAAAAGATTGGTTAGAAACCCTAATTTGACAAGCATAAGCCTAGGGAGGACGAAAATGACCTAAATGTTCATCCAATGACACAAACACACCTATTGGATGCACAAGATTGGTTAAAAACCCTAATTGGACAAGAATAAGCCTAGGGAGGACGAAAATGACCTAAATGTTCATCCAATGACACAAATGAACTTATTGGATGCACAAGATTGCTTATAAACCCTAATTGGACAAGAATAAGCCTAGGGAGGACGAAAATGACCTAAATGTTCATCCAATGACACAAATGAACTTATTGGATGCACAAGATTGCTTATAAACTCTAATTGGACAAGAATAAGCCTAGGGAGGACGAAAATGACGTAAATGTTCATCCAATGACACAAATGAACTTATTGGATGCACAAGATTGCTTAAAAACCCTAGTTGAACAAGAATAAGCCTAGGGAGGACGAAAAATGACCTAAATGTTCATCCAATGACACAAACACACCTATTGGATGCACAAGATTGGTTAAAAACCCTAATTGGACAAGAATAAGCCTAGGGAGGACGAAAATGACCTAAATGTTCATCCAATGACACAAATGAACTTATTGGATGCTCAAGATTGGTTAAAAACCCTAATTGGACAAGAATAAGCCTAGGGAGGACGAAAATGACCTAAATGTTCATCCAATGACACAAACACACCTATTGGATGCACAAGATTGGTTAAAAACCCTATCTGGACAAGAATAAGCCTAGGGAGGACGAAAATGACCTAAATGATCATCCAATGACACAAACACACCTATTAAATGCACAAGATTGGTTAAAAACCGTAATTGGACAAGAATAATTCTAGGGAGGACGAAAATGACTTAAATGTTAATCCAATGACACAAATGAACTTATTGGATGCACAAGATTGCTTAAAACCCTAATTGGACAAGAATAAGCCTTGGGAGGACGAAAATGACCTAAATGTTCATCAAATGACACAAACACACATATTTGATGCACAAGATTGGTTAAAAACCCTAATTGGAAAAGAATAAGCCTAGGGAGGACGAAAATGACCTAAATGTTCATCCAATGACACAAACACACCTATTGGATGCACAAGATTCGTTAGAAACCCTAATTGGACAAGAATAAGCCTAGGGAGGACGAAATTGACCTAAATGTGCATCCAATGACACAATCACACACATTGATGCACAAGAATGCTTGGAACCCTAATTGGACAAGAATAAGACAAGGGATGACGAAAATGACCTAAATGTTCATCCAATGACACAAACACACCTATTGAATGCACAAGATTGGTTAAAAACCCTAATTGGATAAGAATAAGGCTAGGGTGGACGAAAATGACCTAAATGTTCATCCAATAACACAAATGAACTTATTGGATGCTCAAGATTGGTTAAAAACCCTAATTGGACAAGAATAAGCCTAGGGAGGACGAAAATGACCTAAATGTTCATCCAATGACACAAATGAACTTATTGGATGCACAAGATTGCTTAAAAACCCTAACTGGACAAGAATAAGCCTAGGGAGGACGAAAATGACCTAAATGTTCATCCAATTACGCAAATGAACTTATTGGATGCACAAGATTGGTTAAAAACCCTAATTGGACAAGAATAAGCCTAGGGAGGATGAAAATGACCTAAATGATCATCCAATGACACAAACACACCTATTGAATGCACAAGATTGGTTAAAAACCCTAATTGGACAAGAATAAGCCTAGGGAGGACGAAAATGACCTAAATGTTTATCCAATGACACAAACACACCTATTGGATGCACAAGATTGGTTAAAAACCCTCATTGGACAAGAATAAGCTTATGGAGGACGAAAATGACCTAAATGTTCATCCAATGACACAAACACACCTATTGGATGCACAAGATTGGTTAAAAACCCTAATTGGACAAGAATAAGCCTAGGGAGGACGAAAATGACCTAAATGTTCATCCAATGACACAAATGAACTTATTAGATGCACAAGATTGGTTAAAAACCCTAATTGGACAAGAATAAGACTAGGGAGGACGAAAATGACCTAAATGTTCATCCAATGACACAAACACACCTATTGGATGCACAAGATTGGTTAGAAACCCTAATTGGACAAGAATAAGCCTAGGAAGGACGAAAATGACCTAAATGTTAATCCAATGACACAAATGAACTTATTGGATGCACAAGATTGGTTAAAAACCCTAATTGGACAAGAATAAGCCTAGGGAGGACGAAAATGACCTAAATGTTCATCCAATGATACAAACACACCTATTGGATGCACAAGATTCGTTAGAAACCCTAATTGGACAAGAATAAGCCTAGGGAGGACGAAATTGACCTAAATGTGCATCCAATGACACAATCACACACATTGATTGCACAAGAATGGTTGAAACCCTAATTGGACAAGAATAAGACAAGGGATGACGAAAATGACCTAAATGTTCATCCAATGACACAAACACACCTATTGAATGCACAAGATTGGTTAAAAACCCTAATTGGATAAGAATAAGGCTAGGGTGGACGAAAATGACCTAAATGTTCATCCAATGACACAAATGAACTTATTGGATGCTCAAGATTGGTTAAAAACCCTAATTGGACAAGAATAAGCCTAGGGAGGACGAAAATGACCTAAATGTTCATCCAATGACACAAACACACCTATTGGATGCACAAGATTGGTTAAAAACCCTATCTGGACAAGAATAAGCCTAGGGAGGACGAAAATGACCTAAATGATCATCCAATGACACAAACACACCTATTAAATGCACAAGATTGGTTAAAAACCGTAATTGGACAAGAATAATTCTAGGGAGGACGAAAATGACTTAAATGTTAATCCAATGACACAAATGAACTTATTGGATGCACAAGATTGCTTAAAACCCTAATTGGACAAAAATAAGTCTAGGGAGGACGAAAATGACCTAAATGTTCATCAAATGACACAAACACACCTATTGAATGCACAAGATTGGTTAAAAACCCTAATTGGACAAGAATAAGCCTAGGGAGGACGAAAATGACCTAAATGTTCATCCAATGAAACAAATACACCTATTGGATGCACAAGATTCATTAGAAACCCAAATTGTACAAGAATAAGTCTAGGGAGGATGAAAAGGACTTAAATGTTCATCCAATGACACAAACACGCCTATTGGATGCACAAGATTGGTTAAAAACCCTAATTGGACAAGAATAAGGCTAGGGTGGACGAAAATGACCTAAATGTTCATCCAATGACACAAATGAACTTATTGGATGCACAAGATTGGTTAAAAACCCTAATTGGTCGAGAATAAGCCAAGGTATGACGAAAATGACCTAAATGGTCATCCAATGAAACAAACACACCTATAGGATGCATAAGATTGGTTAAAAACCCTAATTCGACAAGAATAAGCCTAGGGAGGACGAAAATGACCTAATTGACCATCCAATGACACAAACACACCTATTGGATGCACAAGATCGGTTAAAAACCCTAATTCGACAAGAATATGCCTAGGGAGGACGAAAATGACCTAAATGTTCATCCAATGACACAAACACACCTATTGGATACACAAGATTGGTTAAAAACCCTATTTGGACAAGAATAAGCCTAGGGAGGACAAAAATGACCTAAATGATCATCCAATGACAAAAACACACCTATTAAATGCACAAGATTGGTTAAAAACCGTAATTGGACAAGAATAATTCTAGGGAGGACGAAAATGACTTAAATGTTAATCCAATGACACAAATGAACTTATTGGATGCACAAGATTGCTTAAAACCCTAATTGGACAAAAATAAGTCTAGGGAGGACGAAAATGACCTAAATGTTCATCAAATGACACAAACACACATATTTGATGCACAAGATTGGTTAAAAACCCTAATTGGAAAAGAATATGCCTAGGGAGGACGAAAATGACCTAAATGTTCATCCAATGACACAAACACACCTATTGGATGCACAAGATTCGTTAGAAACCCTAATTGGACAAGAATAAGCCTAGGGAGGACGAAATTGACCTAAATGTGCATCCAATGACACAATCACACACATTGATGCACAAGAATGCTTGGAACCCTAATTGGACAAGAATAAGACAAGGGATGACGAAAATGACCTAAATGTTCATCCAATGACACAAACACACCTATTGAATGCACAAGATTGGTTAAAAACCCTAATTGGATAAGAATAAGGCTAGGGTGGACGAAAATGACCTAAATGTTCATCCAATAACACAAATGAACTTATTGGATGCTCAAGATTGGTTAAAAACCCTAATTGGACAAGAATAAGCCTAGGGAGGACGAAAATGACCAAAATGTTCATCCAATGACACAAACACACCTATTGGATGCACAAGATTGGTTAAAAACCCTATTTGGACAAGAATAAGCCTAGGGAGGACGAAAATGACCTAAATGATCATCCAATGACACAAACACACCTATTAAATGCACAAGATTGTTTAAAAACCGTAATTGGACAAGAATAAGTCTAGGGAGGACGAAAATGACCTAAATGTTCATCAAATGACACAAACACACCTATTGAATGCACAAGATTGGTTAAAAACCCTAATTGGACAAGAATAAGCTTGGAGAGGACAAAAATGACCTAAATGTTCATCCAATGAAACAAATACACCTATTGGATGCACAAGATTCGTTAGAAACCCAAATTGGACAAGAATAAGTCTAGAGAGGATGAAAAGGACTTAAATGTTCATCCAATGACACAAACACGCCTATTGGATGCACAAGATTGGTTAAAAACCTTAACTGGACAAGAATAAGCATAGGGAGGACGAAAACGACCTAAATGTTCATCCAATGACACAAATGAACTTATTGGATGCACAAGATAGCTTAAAAACCCTAATTGGACAAGAATAAGCCTAGGGAGGATGAAAATGACCTAAATGTACATCCAATGACACAAATGAACTTATTGGAAGCACAAGATTGGTTAAAAACCCAAATTGGACGAGAATAAGCCTAGGGAGGATGAAAATGACTTAAATGTTCATCCAATGACACAAACACACCTATTGGATGCACAAGATTGGTTAAAAACCCTAACTGGACAAGAATAAGACTAGGGAGGATGAAAATGACCTAAATGTTCATCCAATGACACAAACACACCTATTGGATGCACAAGATTGGTTAGAAACCCTAATTGGGCAAGAATAAGCCTAGGGAGGACGAAAATGACCTAAATGTTCATCCAATGACACAAATGAACTTATTGGATGCACAAGATTGGTTAAAAACCCTAATTGGACAAGAATAAGCCTAGGGAGGACGAAAATGACCTAAATGTTCATCCAATGACACAAACACACCTATTTGATGCACAAGATTGGTTAGAAACCGTAATTGGACAAGAATAAGCCTAGGAAGGACGAAAATGACCTAAATGTTAATCCAATGACACAAATGAACTTATTGGATGCACAAGATTGGTAAAAAACCCTAATTGGACAAGAATAAGCCGAGGGAGGACGAAAATGACCTAAATGTTCATCCAATGACACAAACACACCTATTGGATGCACAAGATTGGTTAAAAACCCTAATTGGACAAGAATAAGCCTAGGGAGGACGAAAATGACCTAAATGTTCATCCAATGACACAAATGAACTTATTGGATGCACAAGATTGGTTAAAAACCCTAATTGGACAAGAATAAGCCTGGGGAGGACGAAAATGACCTAAATGTTCATCCAATGACACAAATGAACTTATCGGATGCACAAGATTGGTTAAAAACCCTAATTGGACAAGAATAAGACTAGGGAGGACGAAAATGACCTAAATGTTCATCCAATGACACAAACACACCTATTGGATGCACAAGATTGGTTAAAAACCCTAATTGGACAAGAATAAGCCTAGGGAGGACGAAAATGACCTAAATGTTCATCCAATGATACAAACATACCTATTGAATGCATACGATTGGTTAAAAATCATAATTGGACAAGAATAAGCCTAGGGAGGACGAAAATGACTTAAATGTTAATCCAATGACACAAATGAACTTATTGGATGCACAAGATTGCTTAAAACCCTAATTGGACAAGAATAAGCCTTGGGAGGACGAAAATGACCTAAATGTTCATCAAATGACACAAACACACATATTTGATGCACAAGATTGGTTAAAAACCCTAATTGGAAAAGAATAAGCCTAGGGAGGACGAAAATGACCTAAATGTTCATCCAATGACACAAACACACCTATTGGATGCACAAGATTCGTTAGAAACCCTAATTGGACAAGAATAAGCCTAGGGAGGACGAAATTGACCTAAATGTGCATCCAATGACACAATCACACACATTGATGCACAAGAATGCTTGGAACCCTAATTGGACAAGAATAAGACAAGGGATGACGAAAATGACCTAAATGTTCATCCAATGACACAAACACACCTATTGAATGCACAAGATTGGTTAAAAACCCTAATTGGATAAGAATAAGGCTAGGGTGGACGAAAATGACCTAAATGTTCATCCAATGAAACAAATACACCTATTGGATGCACAAGATTCGTTAGAAACCCAAATTGGACAAGAATAAGTCTAGAGAGGATGAAAAGGACTTAAATGTTCATCCAATGACACAAACACGCCTATTGGATGCACAAGATTGGTTAAAAACCTTAACTGGACAAGAATAAGCATAGGGAGGACGAAAACGACCTAAATGTTCATCCAATGACACAAATGAACTTATTGGATGCACAAGATAGCTTAAAAACCCTAATTGGACAAGAATAAGCCTAGGGAGGATGAAAATGACCTAAATGTACATCCAATGACACAAATGAACTTATTGGAAGCACAAGATTGGTTAAAAACCCAAATTGGACGAGAATAAGCCTAGGGAGGATGAAAATGACTTAAATGTTCATCCAATGACACAAACACACCTATTGGATGCACAAGATTGGTTAAAAACCCTAACTGGACAAGAATAAGACTAGGGAGGATGAAAATGACCTAAATGTTCATCCAATGACACAAACACACCTATTGGATGCACAAGATTGGTTAGAAACCCTAATTGGGCAAGAATAAGCCTAGGGAGGACGAAAATGACCTAAATGTTCATCCAATGACACAAATGAACTTATTGGATGCACAAGATTGCTTAAAAACCCTAATAGGACAAGAATAAGCCTAGGGAGGACGGAAATGACCTAAATGTTCATCCAATGACGCAAATGAACTTATTGGATGCACAAGATTGGTTAAAAACCCTAATTGGACAAGAATAAGCCTTGGAAGGACGAAAATGACCTAAAAGTTCATCCAATGACACAAATGAACTTATTGGATGCACAAGATTGGTTAAAAACCCTAATTGGACAAGAATAAGCCTAGGGTGGAAGAAAATGACCTAAATGATCATCCAATGACACAAACACACCTATTGGATGCACAAGATTGGTTAGAAACCCTAATTGGGCAAGAATAAGCCTAGGGAGGACGAAAATGACCTAAATGTTCATCCAATGACACAAATGAACTTATTGGATGCACAAGATTGGTTAAAAACCCTAATTGGACAAGAATAAGCCTAGGGAGGACGAAAATGGCCTAAATGTTCGTCCAATGACACAAACACACCTATTGGATGCACAAGATTGCATAAAAACCCTAATTGGACAAGAATAAGACTAGGGAGGACGAAAATGACCTAAATGTTCCTCCAATGACACAAACACACCTATTGGATGCACAAGATTGCATAAAAACCCTAATTGGACAAGAATAAGACTAGGGAGTACGAAAATGACCTAAATGTTCCTCCAATGACACAAACACACCTATTGGATGCACAAGATTGCATAAAAACCCTAATTGGACAAGAATAAGACTAGGGAGGACGAAAATGACCTAAATGTTCATCCAATGACACAAATGACCTTATTGGATGCACAAGATTGGTTAAAAACCCTAATTGGACAAGAATAAGCCTAGGGAGGACGAAAATGACCTAAATGTTCGTCCAATGACACAAACACACCTATTGGATGCACAAGATTGCATAAAACCCTAATTGGACAAGTATAAGGCTAGGGAGGACACAAATGACCTAAATGTTCCTCCAATGACACAAACACACCTATTGGATGCACAAGATTGCATAAAAACCCTAATTCGACAAGAATAAGACTAGGGAGGACGAAAATGACCTAAATGTTCCTCCAATGACACAAACACACCTATTGGATGCACAAGATTGCATAAAAACCCTAATTGGACAAGAATAAGACTACGGAGGACAAAAATGACCTAAATGTTCATCCAATGACACAAATGAACTTATTGGATGCACAAGATTGGTTAAAAACTCTAATTGGACAAGAATAAGCCTAGGGAGGACGAAAATGACCTAAATGTTCATCCAATGACACAAATGAACTTATTGGATGCTCAAGATTGGTTAAAAACCCTAATTGGACAAGAATAAGCCTAGGGAGGACGAAAATGACCTAAATGTTCATCCAATGACACAAATACACCTATTGGATGCACAAGATTGGTTAAAAACCCTAATTGGACAAGAATAAGCCTAGGGGGGACGAAAATGACCTAAATGTTCATCCAATGACACAAACACACCTATTGGATGCACAAGATTGGTTAAAAACCCTAATTGGACAAGAATAAGCCTTGGGAGGACGAAAATGACCTAAATGTTCATCCAATGACACAAATGAACTTATTGGATGCAAAGGATTGGTTAAAAACCCTAATTGGACAAGAATAAGCCTAGGGTGGACGACAATGACCTAAATGTTTATCCAATGACACAAATGAACTTATTGGATGCAAAAGATTGGTTAAAAACCCTAATTGGACAAGAATAAGCCTAGGGAGGACGGAAATGACCTAAATGTTCATCCAATGACACAAATGAACTTATTGGATGCACAAGATTGCTTAAAAACCCTAATTGGACAAGAATAAGCCTAGGGAGGACGAAAATGACCTAAATGTTCATCCAATGACAGAAATACACCTATTGGATGCACAAGATTGGTTAGAAACCCTAATTGGACAAGACTAAGCCTAGGGAGGACGAAAATGACCTAAATGTTCATCCAATGACACAAATGAACTTATTGGATGCACAAGATTGGTTAAAAACCCTAATTGGACAAGAATAAGCCTAGGGAGGACGAAAATGACCTAAATGTTCATCCAATGACACAATTGAACTTATAGGATGCACAAGATTGGTTAAAAACCCTAATTGGACAAGAATAAGCCTAGGGAGGACGAAAATGACCTAAATTTTCATCCAATGACACAAACACACCTATTGGATGCACAAGATTGGTTAAAAACCCTAATTGGACAAGAATAAGCCTAGGGAGGACGAAAATGACCTAAATGTTCATCCAATGACACAAATGAACTTATTGGATGCACAAGATTGGTTAACAACTTTAATTGGACAAGAATAAGCCTAGGGAGGACGAAAATGACCTAAATATTCATCCAATGACACAAATGAACTTATTGGATGCACAAGATTGCTTAAAAACCCTAATTGGACAAGAATAAGCCTAGGGAGGACGAAAATGACCTAAATGTTCATCCAATGACACAAATGAACTTATTGGATGCACAAGATTGGTTAAAAACCCTAATTGGACAAGAATAAGCCTAGGGAGGACGAAAATGATCTAAATGTTCGTCCAATGACACAAACACACCAATTGGATGCACAAGATTGCATTAAATCCCTAATTGGACAAGAATACGACTAGGGAAGACGAAAATGACCTAAATGTTCCTCCAATGACACAAATGAACTTATTGGATGCACAAGGTTGGTTAAAAACCCTAATTGGACAAGAATAAGCCTATGGAGGACGAAAATGACCTAAATGTTCATCCAATGACACAAATGAACTTATTGGATGCTCAAGATTGGTTAAAAACCCTAATTGGACAAGAATAAGCCTAGGGAGGACGAAAATGACCTAAATGTTCATCCAATGACACAAATGAACTTATTGGATGCACAAGATTGGTTAAAAACCCTAATTGGACAAGAATAAGCCTAGGGAGGACGAAAATGACCTAAATGTTCATCCAATGACGCAAACACACCTATTGGATGCACAAGACTGGTTAGCAACCCTAATTGGACAAGAATAAGCCTAGGGAGGACGAAAATGACCTAAATGTTCATCCAATAACACAAACACGCCTATTGGATGCACAAGATTGGTTAAAAACCCTAATTGGACAAGAATAAGCCTAGGGTGGACGAAAATGACCTAAATGTTTATCCAATGACACAAATGAACTTATTGGATGCACAAGATTGGTTAAAAACCCTAATTGGACAAGAATAAGCCTAGGGAGGACGAAAATGACCTAAATGTTCATCCAATGACACAAACACACCTATTGGATGCACAAGATTGGTTAGAAACCCTAATTGGACAAGAATAAGCCTAGGGAGGACGAAAATGACCTAAATGTTCATCCAATAACTCAAACACGCCTATTGGATGCACAAGATTGGTTAAAAACCCTAATTGGACAAGAATAAGCCTAGGGTGGACGAAAATGACCTAAATGTTTATCCAATGACACAAATGAACTTATTGGATGCACAAGATTGGTTAAAAACCCTAATTGGATAAGAATAAGCCTAGGGAGGACGAAAATGACCTAAATGTTCATCCAATGACACAAATGAACTTATTGGATGCACAAGATTGGTTAAAAACCCTAACTGGACAAGAATAAGCCTAGGGTGGACGAAAATGACCTAAATGTTCATCCAATGACACAAATGAACTTATTTGATGCACAAGATTGCTTAAAAACGCTAATTGGACAAGAATAAGCCTAGGGAGGAAGAAAATGACCTAAATGTTCATCCAATGACACAAATTAACTTATTGGATGCACAAGATTGGTAAAAAACCCTAAATGGACAAGAATAAGCCTTGGGAGGACGAAAATGACCTAAATGTTCATCCAATGACACAAATGAACTTATTGGATGCACAAGATTGGTTAAAAACCCTAACTGGACAAGAATAAGCCTAGGGTGGACGAAAATGACCTAAATGTTCATCCAATGACACAAATGAACTTATTGGATGCACAAGATTGGTTAAAAACCCTAATTGGACAAGAATAAGCCTAGGGAGGACGAAAATGACCTAAATGTTCATCAAATGACACAAACACACCTATTGGATGCACAAGATTGGCTTAAAAACCCTAATTGTACAAAAATAAGCCTAGGGAGGACGAAAATGACCTAAATGTTCATCCAATAACACAAACACACCTATTGGATGCACAAGATTGGTTAAAAACCCTAACTGGACAAAAATAAGCCTAGGGAGGACGAAAATGACTTAAATCTTAATCCAATGACACAAATGAACTTATTGGATGCACAAGATTGCTTAAAACCCTAATTGGACAAGAATAAGCCTTGGGAGGACGAAAATGACCTAAATGTTCATCAAATGACACAAACACACCTATTGGATGCACAAAATTGGCTAAAAAACCCTAATTGCACAAAAATAAGCCCAGGGAGGACGAAAATGACCTAAATGTTCATCCAATGACACAAATGAACTTATTGGATGCACAAGATTGCTTAAAACCCTAATTGGACAAGAATAATACTAGGGAGGACGAAAATGACGTAAATGTTCATCCAACGACACAAACACACATATTTGATGCACAAGATTGGTTAAAAACCCTAATTGGAAAAAAATAAGCCTAGGGTGGACGAAAATGACCTAAATGTTCATCCAATGACACAAACACACCTACTGGATGCACAAGATTCGTTAGAAACCCTAATTGGACAAGAATAAGCCTAGGGAGGACGAAATTGACCTAAATGTGCATCCAATGACACAATCATACACATTGATTGCACAAGAATGCTTAAAACCCTAATTGGACAAGAATAAGACAAGGGAGGACGAAAATGACCTAAATGTTCATCCAATGACACAAACACACCTATTGAATGCACAAGATCGGTTAAAAACCCTAATTGGACAAGAATAAGGCTAGGGTGTACGAAAATGACCTAAATGTTCATCCAATGACACAAATGAACTTATTGGATGCTCAAGATTGGTTAAAAACCCTAATTGGACAAGAATAAGCCTAGGGAGGACGAAAATGACCTAAATATTCATCCAATGACACAAACACACCTATTGGATGCACAAGATTGGTTAAAAACCCTATTTGGACAAGAATAAGCCTAGGGAGGACGAAAATGACCTAAATGATCATCCAATGACACAAACACACCTATTAAATGCACAAGATTGGTTAAAAACCGTAATTGGACAAGAATAATTCTAGGGAGGACGAAAATGACTTAAATATTAATCCAATGACACAAATGAACTTATTGGATGCACAAGATTGCTTAAAACCCTAATTGGACAAAAATAAGTCTAGGGAGGACGAAAATGACCTAAATGTTCATCAAATGACACAAACACACATATTTGATGCACAAGATTGGTTAAAAACCCTAATTGGAAAAGAATAAGCCTAGGGAGGACGAAAATGACCTAAATGTTCATCCAATGACACAAACACACCTATTGGATGCACAAGATTCGTTAGAAACCCTAATTGGACAAGAATAAGCCTAGGGAGGACGAAATTGACCTAAATGTGCATCCAATGACACAATCACACACATTGATGCACAAGAATGCTTGGAACCCTAATTGGACAAGAATAAGACAAGGGATGACGAAAATGACCTAAATGTTCATCCAATGACACAAACACACCTATTGAATGCACAAGATTGGTTAAAAACCCTAATTGGATAAGAATAAGGCTAGGGTGGACGAAAATGACCTAAATGTTCATCCAATAACACAAATGAACTTATTGGATGCTCAAGATTGGTTAAAAACCCTAATTGGACAAGAATAAGCCTAGGGAGGACGAAAATGACCTAAATGTTCATCCAATGACACAAATGAACTTATTGGATGCACAAGATTGCTTAAAACCCTAACTGGACAAGAATAAGCCTAGGGAGGACGAAAATGACCTAAATGTTCATCCAATGACGCAAATGAACTTATTGGATGCACAAGATTGGTTAAAAACCCTAATTGGACAAGAATAAGCCTAGGGAGGACGAAAATGACCTAAATGTTCATCCAATGATACAAACACACCTATTGGATGCACAAGATTGGTTAAAAACCCTAATTGGACAAGAATAAGCCTAGGGTGGAAGAAAATGACCTAAATGTTCATCCAATGACACAAACACAACTATTGGATGCACAAGATTGGTTAAAAACCCTAATTGGACAAGAATAAGCCAAGGGAGGACGAAAATGACCTAAATGTTCATCCAATGACACAAATACACCTATTGGATGCACAAGATTGGTTAAAAACCCTAATTGGACAAGAATAAGCCTAGGGAGGACGAAATTGACCTAAATGTTCATCCAATAACACAAATGAACTTATTGGATGCACAAGATTGCTTAAAAACCCTAATTAGACAAGAATAAGCCTAGGGAGGACGAAAATGACCTAAATGTTCATCCAATGACACAAATACACCTATTGGATGCACAAGATTCGTTAGAAACCCTAATTGGACAAGAATAAACCTAGGGAGGACGAAACTGACCTAAATGTTCATCCAATGACACAAACACACCTATTGGATGCACAAGATTGGTTAAAAACCCTAATTGGACAAGAATAAGCCTAGGGAGGACGAAAATGACCTAAATGTTCATCCAATGACACAAATACACCTATTGGATGCACAAGATTGGTTAGAAACCCTAATTGGACAAGAATAAGCCTAGGGAGGACGAAAATGACCTATATGTTCATCGAATGACACAAACACACCTATTGGATGCACAAGATTGGTTAAAAACCCTAATTAGACAAGAATAAGCCTTGGGAGAACGAAAATGACCTAAATGTTCATCCAATGACACAAATGAACTTATTGGATGCACAAGACTGGTTAAAAACCCTTATTGGACAAGAATAAGCCTAGGGAGGACGAAAATGACCTAAATGTTCATCCAATAACACAAATGAACTTATTGGATGCACAAGATTGGTTAAAAACCCTAATTACACAAGAATAAGCCTAGGGAGGACGAAAATGACCTAAATGTTCATCCAATGACACAAATACACCTATTGGATGCACAAGATTGGTTAGAAACCCTAATTGGACAAGAATAAGCCTAGGGAGGACGAAAATGACCTAAATTTTCATCCAATGACACAAATACACCTATTGGATGCACAAGATAGGTTAAAAACCCTAATTGGACAAGAATAAGCCTAGGGTTGACGAAAATGACCTAAATGTTTATCCAATGACACAAATGAACTTATTGGATGCACAAGATTGGTTAAAAACCCTAATTGGACAAGAATAAGCCTAGGGAGGACGAAAATGACCTAAATGTTCATCCAATGACACAAATACACCTATTGGATGCACAAGATTGGTTAGAAACCCTAATTGGACAAGAATAAGCCTAGGGAGGACGAAAATGACCTAAATGTTCATCCAATAACACAAATGAACTTATTGGATGCACAAGATTGCTTAAAAACACTAATTAGACAAGAATAAGCCTAGGGAGGACGAAAATGACCTAAATGTTCATCCAATGACACAAACACACCTATTGGATGCACAAGATTGGTTAAAAACCCTAATTGGACAAGAATAAGCCTAGGGAGGACGAAAATAACCTAAATTTTCATCCAATGACACAAATACACCTATTGGATACACAAGATTGGTTAGAAACCCTAATTGGACAAGAATAAGCCTAGGGAGGACGAAAATGACCTAAATGTTCATCCAATGACACAAATGAAATTATTGGATGCACAAGATTGGTTAAAAACCTTAATTGGACAAGAATAAGCCTAGGAAGGACGAAAATGACCTAAATGTTCATCCAATGACACAAATGAAATTATTGGATGCACAAGATTGGTTAAAAACCTTAATTGGACAAGAATAAGCCTAGGGAGGACGAAAATGACCTAAATGTTCATCCAATGACACAAATACACCTATTGGATGCACAAGATTGGTTAGAAACCCTAATTGGACAAGAATAAGCCTAGGGAGGACGAAAATGACCTGAATGTTCATCCAATGACACAAATGAACTTATTGGATGCACAAGATTGGTTAAAAACCCTAATTGGACAAGAATAAGCCTAGGGAGGACGAAAATGACCTAAATGTTCATCCAATGACACAAATGAAATTATTGGATGCACAAGATTGGTTAAAAACCTTAATTGGACAAGAATAAGCCTAGGAAGGACGAAAATGACCTAAATGTTCATCCAATAACACAAATGAACCTATTGGATGCACAAGATTGCTTAAAAACCCTAATTAGACAAGAATAAGCCTAGGGAGGACGAAAATGACCTAAATGTTCATCCAATGACACAAATACACCTATTGGATGCACAAGATTGGTTAGAAACCCTAATTGGACAAGAATAAGCCTAGGGAGGACGAAAATGACCTAAATGTTCATCCAATGACACAAATGAACTTATTGGATGCACAAGATTGGTTAAAAACCCTAATTGGACAAGAATAAGCCTAGGGAAGACGAAAATGACCTAAATGTTCATCCAATGACACAAATGAAATTATTGGATGCACAAGATTGGTTAAAAACCTTAATTGAACAAGAATAAGCCTAGGAAGGACGAAAATGACCTAAATGTTCATCCAATGACACAAATGAACTTATTGGATGCACAAGATTGCTTAAAAACCCTAATTGGACAAGAATAAGCCTAGGGAGGACGAAAATGACCTAAATGTTCATCCAATGACACAAATGAACTTATTCGATGCACAAGATAGCTTAAAAACCCTAATTGGACAAGAATAAGCCTAGGGAGGACGAAAATGACCTAAATGTTCATCCAATGACACAAATACACCTATTGGATGCACAAGATTGGTTAGAAACCCTAATTGGACAAGAATAAGCCTAGGGAGGACGAAAATGACCTAAATGTTCATCCAATGACACAAATACACCTATTGGATGCACAAGATTGGTTAAAAACGCACATTGGACAAGAATAAGCCTAGGGAGGACGAAAATAACCTAAATGTTCATCCAATAACACAAATGAACTTATTGGATGCACAAGATTGGTTAAAAACCCTAATTGGACAAGAATAAGCCTAGGGTGGACGAAAATGACCTAAATGTTTATCCAATGACACAAATGAACTTATTGGATGCACAAGATTGGTTGAAAACCCTAATTGGACAAGAATAAGCCTAGGGAGGACGAAAATGACCTAAATGTTCATCCAATGACACAAATGAACTTATTGGATGCACAAGATTGGTTAAAAACCCTAATTGGACACGAATAAGCCTAGGGAGGACGAAAATGACCTAAATGTTCATCCAATGACACAAACACACCTATTGGATGCACAAGATTGCATAAAAACCCTAATTGGACAAGAATAAGACTAGGGAGGACGAAAATGACCTAAATGTTCAGCCAATGACACAAATGAACTTATTGGATGCACAAGATTGGTTAAAAACCCTAATTGGACAAGAATAAGCCTAAGGAGGACGAAAATGACCTAAATGTTCGTCCAATGACACAAACACACCTATTGGATGCACAAGATTGCATAAAAACCCTAATTGGACAAGAATAAGACTAGGGAGGACGAAAATAACCTAAATGTTCCTCCAATGACACAAACACACCTATTGGGTGCACAAGATTGCATAAAAACCCTAATTCGACAAGAATAAGACTAGGGAGGACGAAAATGACCTAAATGTTCATCCAATGACACAAATCAACTTATTGGATGCACAAGATTGGTTGAAAACCCTAATTGGACAAGAATAAGCCTAGGGAGGACGAAAATGACCTAAATGTTCATCCAATGACACAAATGAACTTATTGGATGCACAAGATTGGTTGAAAACCCTAATTGGACAAGAATAAGCCTAGGGAGGACGAAAATGACCTAAATGTTCATCCAATGACACAAATGAACTTATTGGATGCACAAGATTGGTTAAAAACCCTAATTGGACAAGAATAAGCCTAGGGAGGACGAAAATGACCTAAATGTTCGTCCAACGACACAAACACACCTATTGGATGCACAAGATTGCAGAAAAACCCTAATTGGACAAGAATAAGACTAGGGAGGACGAAAATGACCTAAATGTTCATCTAATGACACAAATGAACTTATTGGATGCACAAGATTGGTTGAAAACCCTAATTGGACAAGAATAAGCCTAGGGAGGACGAAAATGACCTAAATGTTCATCCAATGACACAAATGAACTTATTGGATGCACAAGATTGGTTAAAAACCCTAATTGGACAAGAATAAGCCTAGGGTGGACGAAAAT
Organism: Cicer pinnatifidum; assembly: GCA_037974775.1. Taxonomy (NCBI): domain Eukaryota; kingdom Viridiplantae; phylum Streptophyta; class Magnoliopsida; order Fabales; family Fabaceae; genus Cicer; species Cicer pinnatifidum. Next base: position 156,562 of record JBBPBR010000730.1, read on the forward strand.
GACCTAAATGTTTATCCAATGAAACAAATGAACTTATTGGATGCACAAGATTGGTTAAATCCCCTAATTGGACAAGAAGAAGCCTAGGGAGGACGAAAATGACCTAAATGTTCATCCAATGACACAAACACACCTATTGGATGCACAAGATAGGTTAGAAACCCTAATTGAACAAGAATAAGCCTAGGGAGGACGAAAATGACCTAAATGTTCATCCAATTACACAAATGAACTTATTGGATGCACAAGATTGCTTAAAAACCCTAATTGGACAAGAATAAGCCTAGGGAGGACGAAAATGACCTAAATGTTCATCCAATGACACAAATGAACTTATTGGATGCACAAGATTGGTTAAAAACCCTAATTGGACAAGAATAAGCCTAGGGAGGACGAAAATGACCTAAATGTTCATCCAATGACACAAACACACCTATTGGATGCACAAGATTGGTTAGAAACCCTAATTGGACAAGAATAAGCCTAGGGAGGACGAAAATGACCTAAATGTTCATCCAATGACACAAACACACCTATTGGATGCACAAGACTGGTTAAAAACCCTAGTTGGACAAGAATAAGCTTTGGGAGGATGAAAATGACATAAATGTTCATCCAATGACAAAAATGAACTTATTGGATGCACAAGATTAGTTAAAAACACTAATTGGACAAGAATAAGCCTAGGGTGGACGAAAATGACCTAAATGTTCATCCAATGACACAAATGAACTTATTGGATGCACAAGATTGGTTAAAAACCCTAATTGGACAAGAATAAGCCTAGGGAGGACGAAAATGACCTAAATGTTCATCCAATGACACAAATGAACTTATTGGACGCACAAGATTGGTTAAAAACCCTAATTGGACAAGAATAAGCCTAGGGAGGACGAAAATGACCTAAATGTTCATCCAATGACACAAATGAACTTATTGGATGCTCAAGATTGGTTAAAAACCCTAATTGGACAAGAATAAGCCTAGGGAGGACGAAAATGACCTAAATGTTCATCCAATGACACAAACACACCTATTGGATGCACAAGATTGGTTAAAAACCCTATCTGGACAAGAATAAGCCTAGGGAGGACGAAAATGACCTAAATGATCATCCAATGACACAAACACACCTATTAAATGCACAAGATTGGTTAAAAACCGTAATTGGACAAGAATAATTCTAGGGAGGACGAAAATGACTTAAATGTTAATCCAATGACACAAATGAACTTATTGGATGCACAAGATTGCTTAAAACCCTAATTGGACAAGAATAAGCCTTGGGAGGACGAAAATGACCTAAATGTTCATCAAATGACACAAACACACATATTTGATGCACAAGATTGGTTAAAAACCCTAATTGGAAAAGAATAAGCCTAGGGAGGACGAAAATGACCTAAATGTTCATCCAATGACACAAACACACCTATTGGATGCACAAGATTCGTTAGAAACCCTAATTGGACAAGAATAAGCCTAGGGAGGACGAAATTGACCTAAATGTGCATCCAATGACACAATCACACACATTGATGCACAAGAATGCTTGGAACCCTAATTGGACAAGAATAAGACAAGGGATGACGAAAATGACCTAAATGTTCATCCAATGACACAAACACACCTATTGAATGCACAAGATTGGTTAAAAACCCTAATTGGATAAGAATAAGGCTAGGGTGGACGAAAATGACCTAAATGTTCATCCAATAACACAAATGAACTTATTGGATGCTCAAGATTGGTTAAAAACCCTAATTGGACAAGAATAAGCCTAGGGAGGACGAAAATGACCAAAATGTTCATCCAATGACACAAACACACCTATTGGATGCACAAGATTGGTTAAAAACCCTATTTGGACAAGAATAAGCCTAGGGAGGACGAAAATGACCTAAATGATCATCCAATGACACAAACACACCTATTAAATGCACAAGATTGTTTAAAAACCGTAATTGGACAAGAATAAGTCTAGGGAGGACGAAAATGACCTAAATGTTCATCAAATGACACAAACACACATATTGAATGCACAAGATTGGTTAAAAACCCTAATTGGACAAGAATAAGCTTGGGGAGGACGAAAATGACCTAAATGTTCATCCAATGAAACAAATACACCTATTGGATGCACAAGATTCGTTAGAAACCCAAATTGGACAAGAATAAGTCTAGAGAGGATGAAAAGGACTTAAATGTTCATCCAATGACACAAACACGCCTATTGGATGCACAAGATTGGTTAAAAACCTTAACTGGACAAGAATAAGCATAGGGAGGACGAAAACGACCTAAATGTTCATCCAATGACACAAATGAACTTATTGGATGCACAAGATAGCTTAAAAACCCTAATTGGACAAGAATAAGCCTAGGGAGGATGAAAATGACCTAAATGTACATCCAATGACACAAATGAACTTATTGGAAGCACAAGATTGGTTAAAAACCCTAATTGGACGAGAATAAGCCTAGGGAGGATGAAAATGACTTAAATGTTCATCCAATGACACAAACACACCTATTGGATGCACAAGATTGGTTAAAAACCCTAACTGGACAAGAATAAGACTAGGGAGGATGAAAATGACCTAAATGTTCATCCAATGACACAAACACACCTATTGGATGCACAAGATTGGTTAGAAACCCTAATTGGGCAAGAATAAGCCTAGGGAGGACGAAAATGACCTAAATGTTCATCCAATGACACAAATGAACTTATTGGATGCACAAGATTGGTTAAAAACCCTAATTGGACAAGAATAAGCCTAGGGAGGACGAAAATGACCTAAATGTTCGTCCAACGACACAAACACACCTATTGGATGCACAAGATTGCAGAAAAACCCTAATTGGACAAGAATAAGACTAGGGAGGACGAAAATGACCTAAATGTTCATCTAATGACACAAATGAACTTATTGGATGCACAAGATTGGTTGAAAACCCTAATTGGACAAGAATAAGCCTAGGGAGGACGAAAATGACCTAAATGTTCATCCAATGACACAAATGAACTTATTGGATGCACAAGATTGGTTAAAAACCCTAATTGGACAAGAATAAGCCTAGGGAGGACGAAAATGACCTAAATGTTCGTCCATAACACAAATGAACTTATTGGATGCACAAGATTGGTTGAAAACCCTAATTGGACAAGAATAAGCCTAGGGAGGACGAAAATGACCTAAATGTTCATCCAATGACACAAATGAACTTATTGGATGCACAAGATTGGTTAAAAACCCTAATTGACAAAAATAAGCCTAGGGAGGACGAAAATGACCTAAATGTTCATCCAATGACACAAACACACCTATTGGATGCACAAGATTGGTTAAAAACCCTAATTGGACAAGAATAAGCCTAGGGAGGACGAAAATGACCTAAATGTTCGTCCAATGACACAAACACACCTATTGGATGCACAAGATTGCATAAAAACCCTAATTGGACATGAATAAGACTAGGGAGGACGAAAATGACCTAAATGTTCCTCCAATGACACAAACACACCTATTGGATGCACAAGATTGCATAAAAACCCTAATTGGACAAGAATAAGACTAGGGAGGACGAAAATGACCTAAATGTTCATCCAATGACACAAATGAACTTATCGGATGCACAAGATTGGTTGAAAACCCTAATTGGACAAGAATAAGCCTAGGGAGGACGAAAATGACCTAAATGTTCATCCAATGACACAAATGAACTTATTGGATGCACAAGATTGGTTAAAAACCCTAATTGGACAACAATAAGCCTTGGGAGAACGAAAATGACCTAAATGTTCATCCAATGACACAAATGAACTTATTGGATGCACAAGATTGGTTAAAAACCCTAATTGGACAAGAATAAGCCTAGGGTGGACGAAAATGACCTAAATGTTTATCCAATGACACAAATGAACTTATTAGATGCACAAGATTGGTTAAAAACCCTAATTGGACAAGAATAAGCCTAGGGAGGACAAAAATGACCTAAATGTTCATCCAATGACACAAACACACCTATTGGATGCACAAGATTGGTTAAAAACCCTAATTGGACAAGAATAAGTCTAGGGAGGACGAAAATGACCTAAATGTTCATCCAATGACACAAATGAACTTATTGGATGCACAAGATTTGTTAAAAACCCTAATTGGACAAGAATAAGCCTAGGGAGGACGAAAATGACCTAAATGTTTATCCAATGACACAAACACACCTATTGGATGCACAAGATTGGTTAAAAACCCTAATTGGACAAGAATAAGCTTATGGAGGACGAAAATGACCTAAATGTTCATCTAATGACACAAACACACCTATTGGATGCACAAGGTTGGGTAAAAACCCTAATTGGACAAGAATAAGCCTAGGGAGGACGAAAATGACCTAAATGTTCATCCAATGACACAAACACACCTATTGGATGCACAAGATTGGTTAAAAACCCTATTTGGACAAGAATAAACCTAGGGAGGACGAAAATGACATAAATGATCATCCAATGACACAAACACACCTATTAAATGCACAAGATTGGTTAAAAACCGTAATTGGACAAGAATAATTCTAGGGAGGACGAAAATGACTTAAATGTTAATCCAATGACACAAATGAACTTATTGGATGCACAAGATTGCTTAAAACCCTAATTGGACAAAAACAAGTCTAGGGAGGACGAAAATGACCTAAATGTTCATCAAATGATACAAACACACATATTGAATGCACAAGATTGGTTAAAAACCCTAATTGGACAAGAATAAGCCTAGGGAGGACGAAAATTACCTAAATGTTCATCCAATGAAACAAATACACCTATTGGATGCACAAGATTCGTTAGAAACCAAAATTGGACAAGAATAAGTCTAGGGAGGATGAAAAGGACTTAAATGTTCATCCAATGACACAAACACGCCTATTGGATGCACAAGATTGGTTAAAAACCTTAACTGGACAAGAATAAGCCTAGGGAGGACGAAAATGACCTAAATGTTCATCCAATGACACAAATGAACTTATTGGATGCACAAGATAGCTTAAAAACCCTAATTGGACAAGAATAAGCCTAGGGAGGATGAAAATGACCTAAATGTACATCCAATGACACAAATGAACTTATTGGAGGCACAAGATTGGTTAAAAACCCTAATTGGACAAGAATAAGCCTAGGGAGGACGAAAATGACCTAAATGTTCATCCAATGAAACAAATACACCTATTGGATGCACAAGATTCGTTAGAAACCCAAATTGGACAAGAATAAGTCTAGGGAGGATGAAAAGGACTTAAATGTTCATCCAAAGACACAAACACGCCTATTGGATGCACAAGATTGGTTAAAAACCTTAACTGGACAAGAAAAAGCATAGGGAGGACGAAAATGACCTAAATGTTCATCCAATGACACAAATGAACTTATTGGATGCACAAGATAGCTTAAAAACCCTAATTGGACAAGAATAAGCCTAGGGAGGATGAAAATGACCTAAATGTACATCCAATGACACAAATGAACTTATTGGAGGCACAAGATTGGTTAAAAACCCTAATTGGACGAGAATAAGCCTAGGGAGGACGAAAATGACTTAAATGTTCATCCAATGACACAAACACACCTATTGGATGCACAAGATTGGTTAAAAACCCTAATTGGACAAGAATAAGACTAGGGAGGACGAAAATGACCTAAATGTTCATCCAATGACACAAACACACCTATTGGATGCACAAGATTGGTTAGAAACCCTAATTGGGCAAGAATAAGCCTAGGGAGGACGAAAATGACCTAAATGTTCATCCAATGACACAAATGAACTTATTGGATGCACAAGATTGCTTAAAAACCCTAATTGGACAAGAATAAGCCTAGGGAGGACGAAAATGACCTAAATGTTCATCCAATGACGCAAATGAACTTATTGGATGCACAAGATTGGTTAAAAACCCTAATTGGACAAGAATAAGCCTTGGAAGGACGAAAATGACCTAAAAGTTCATCCAATGACACAAATGAACTTATTGGATGCACAAGATTGGTTAAAAACCCTAATTGGACAAGAATAAGCCTAGGGTGGAAGAAAATGACCTAAATGATCATCCAATGACACAAACACACCTATTGGATGCACAAGATTGGTTAAAAACCCTAATTGGACAAGAATATGCCTAGGGACGACGAAAATGACCTAAATGTTCATCCAATGACACAAATGAACTTATTGGATATACAAGATTGGTTAAAAACCCTAATTGGACAAGAATAAGCCTTGGGAGGACGAAAATGACCTAAATGTTCATCCAATGACACAAATGAACTTATTGGATGCACAAGATTGGTTAAAAACCCTAACTGGACAAGAATAAGCCTAGGGTGGACGAAAATGACCTAAATGTTCATCCAATGACACAAATGAACTTATTGGATGCACAAGATTGGTTAAAAACCCTAATTGGACAAGAATAAGCCTAGGGAGGACGAAAATGACCTAAATGTTCATCAAATGACACAAACACACCTATTGGATGCACAAGATTGGCTTAAAAACCCTAATTGCACAAAAATAAGCCTAGGGAGGACGAAAATGA